>JAFBJT010091293.1:0-15218 GCA_016785325.1 Chascanopsetta lugubris | reverse complement strand
TAACCACTGTTAAGTTGAATTCTTTCATTTTCTGTTTGTTTGTTTGTTTGTTTGATTGGCTGATGCCCCATTTACAAACATGGAGGGGGAAGGATTCATGGGTCATACTGAAGCCGGCCACCAGGGGGCGACTGGGATGTTTTAGCTTCACGTTTGCGCGCTATCTATCTTTCATTTCTGTCCGTGGCTTGATTATGCACCATCTCATACCTCGATAGAATGAAAATAAGCGCGTTACAAAAAAGTTAACCCATCGCACGGTTGTCATGGCAAAAAATGTGACTAACGGAGTAAAAACTGTCGTTTGTACCAGGCTTTAAACATCCACCTCTAAAGTTGAGCATTTTAACATGGCGAGTCTATGGGGATTGACTCGCTTTTGGAGCCTCTAGTGGCCACTCTGGGAACTGCAAGTATTTGGATTGTCACTGCCGTCGTACTCACCAAATATAAACACCATGGTACCGATGAGAGGCAAGATGTCTGTGGAGCCTTGACTTGACCCCAAAGCCTCCGCGATGTCAGCGCTGTGGTTCAGACCCAGCGTGAGGTTGGGAGGGGCGGGGCCTGGAGGGCAGGGCGTGGTGTGGGAGATCATGGTGAGCGTCAGACCCGAGGCGAACATGAGCATGCTGGACGTGTACAGCAGGGCCTTGCGTCCCGCCCTGTCCATCAAGGCGGCCGCCACGGCCACGGAAAAGAGGCGGACCACGCCCACAATGGCGGCGGCGTACCTGGCGGACACACGCCGGGGGTTAGCGAAGCACGGGTGGCAGGATGAACAAGGGGAGAACGGGTGCGTTGGTTTCCTACTGGGGGGGCAGGGAGACATTGCTCTTGGCGAAGATGGGCTGCAGGTAGACCAGGATGGGCGTGATGCCCGTCATCTGCTGCAGGAAGCGCATCACCACCGAGATCAGGATGGGGCGGTAGAACACGGGTTTGCCGAGCTCGGTCAGAGTCACCGAACTCTGAGTGCTGATGCTGTGCTGCAGCCACACACACACACACACACACATTAGGACACATTAGGTTCATACGCTCATGCGGACCACTGCTCCTGATCCTGTTTTGTTTCAAACGCCCCCCCCCCCCTCCCCCCCCTGAAATGCAAGCCCGTAGTCTGCTCTGATTGGCCGGCTGGCTCGGTCTCCTGTGATTGGTCAATTGGTCGGACAGGACCGTGTCCAAAGTATGGATGCGCTAGCAGAACAGGATTATAGCCCCTCCCCTCAGACTTGCAGCAAAGTTATCCCAGTGGCCACTCCCGGTACTGCAAGCACAAAAATCCCCATCTGGCCCAAATAGCATTTTTTCCACAGAGTAATATTAACGCCTGATATTCTATATCTTTATATATATATTACATTATTACATATTATTCCACATATATTATCATATATTGTATACTATCTATTGTATTATATTATTATTATTATATATTATATATTATATATTATATATATATATATTTTTTTATGTCTATGATTAAAGATGTCCATAACGTCAGAGAAAACCCAGAAAGGTCTCCATCTCCTGGATGACCTCAGCCACTCTTTCCCATAGCCCTGATGCATTGTGGGAGCGATGCTACTGAGCATGCCCAGTAACGATTTCACCATATTCAGCAGCTTCCAGGAGGCTTGAATGAGCTCATGCGATCCTGTAACCCGCCGTCTCCTCTGTGCTTCCAGAAAAACCCGGGTCGGTGTCTCACCTGAATGGCGCTGAGCTCGGCGGTGGTGTCGTAGTTGCTGCCCCTCAGCCAGCGCAGGGCCTTCTCCGCCTTTTCCACCCGGCCCAGGGAGAGCAGCCTCCTGGGGGAGGAGGGCATGAAGGCCAGCAGCGCCACCATCAGCAGGGGCGGGATCTCCCCGGCTATCGCCAGCCACCGCCACGGCACCTTTAAACCTGCGCATCAGGCGTGGCATCGAAGTATGAAAACCCATGTCTGACGAATGACAGCTGTATATAAGGTGGATATTGTTAAAGGTGCAGTGTGTAAGATTTGGTGACCTCTGGAGGTGACCTCACCCTCACCCTTCTGCACATGCAGGAGAACCTGTGGTCGACTTCAGTTGTCATTAAAGGTCAAACGATGTTTAATATGTCCATTCTGGGCTACTGTAAAAACATGGCGGCCCCCCTAGAGAGGACCCCCCCGCCCCCCTCCTCATGTAAATATACATTAAAGGCCTCATTTAAGGGTAATGGGGAAAAATAAAATATTTACGTGAGTATAAATTCAAATTCAAATGTTATATTTTCAGAGCTGGGAAAAAAACACAACCAAAATATCACACACTGCACCTTTAATGGAATTTATTAGTCTTACTCAGTGTGTAGAGCAGCAGGGTCCCAAACACAGCGGTGATCTGAGGGCAGGAGCCCAGCACCCCCCGGACCCCTTTGTGGGAAATCTCTGAGATATAAACCTGCCATGATAAACACATGTCATCACACACACACACACACACACACACACACACACACACACACATACACATGTATGTGGGATAAACTACATATGGGTGTGTTTACATACAGGAATGGAGGCTGCAGTCATTCCACCAGCAACACCCGTGAGGAACCGGCCCAGAAGGAGCATCCACAAGTTCACTGCCCCACCCATCAGCATGTATCTAACACACACACACACACACACACACACACACACACACACACACACACACAAGAAAAAAGAACATATGAACTCAGATGCACTTAATTATAAAGTACAATTTATGCAAATACTGTGAAAATTACAACAGTCATAGTGAGAATATACAATTAAATACAACATATCAAACATTTCTTCTTTTTAATTTTACATACATTAAAATTAAACCCAGTTAAATCGCATTTTAATCTCTATTTCTTAGATTGTGTCTCATCAATATCTACGGCGGTTAAGCCCATTCTCTCTGTCTGCCTCTGCTGCCACTGTCAGGAATGACACTGTAACTGCAGGCAAACTAGCTTTTCCCTCATTTACCAGCATCAGTGACTATTCTACTTTAAAGGTGCATGTGTGGGATTAAGTGACCTCTAGTGGTGAAGTTGCACCTCACCCCACCTTTCCAAGGCTTAGAGATGGCGGCCATCATTGTTTATAGTCATTGTTATGAGACTTCCTCTCTGGTGTTTTGCACATTAAACTTCCTGACTCTGCGCTTTATTTTGTTAAACCTGTTTGGGCGGACGGATCAACTTCTCATCGCTATGGTGACAGGTGAGTCCCGGAATAGCTGTCATGTGACGGCAGAAGTCAGCTCAGTCAGTAAGGACATCTCAGAGGGTTAAAGGTGCAGTGTGGGAGATTTTGTCACTTCTAAAAAAAAAAAAGATTGCAAAACAACTGCATATTGACATTTTCATGAATTCATAATCCTTTTTCCCCCACTGCCCTTAAAGGAGCCCATGAATGTATATTTACATGAGGAGCGGGTCCACTCTCTGGGGGCAGCCATGTTTGTGCAGTAGCCCAGAGAGGACGTGCACTAAACCTCTTCTAATAACAACTGAAGTCTACCATGGGTTTAAGGGTGAGGGTGAGGTGATGGATACAACATGCACCGTCACCACTAGATGGCTCCAAACCTTACACACTGCACCTTTAAACATCAAACAACAGTAAAAAAAATAAATAAATAAATACAAACTGAAACAATAGAACAAACAAATGACATGTGTAGTTATGACTGATACCCAATAGTGGAGGGCACGGCTGACACCATGATGCTGAGCTTGCGTCCAATCATGTCGTTGAGCAGCATGGCCCCCAGCCCGCCGGCCGCCGCCCCCAGCGTGTAGATGGAGCCGAACCAGGCGGCCTCCTCCGTGCCCATCCGGAGCCGGGGGTCGGCGTCGGTGCTCATGAGCTTGGGCAGCACGGGGGACGAGTAGACCATGGAGTAACCGAAGCTGAGGTTCCCCAGGACGGCCGAGAACACGGCCAGGAAGAGTTTGGAGTTGTGGATCTGCGAGGAAAGGGAAAGGGATGAGGCGCGTTTGCGTCACCAGAGGGCGCCACCCTGCACCGGCGTGTCCCCACAGGGAGCCCAGAGTGGACTGAATTAACGCGGTAACTGAAGGTTTTTTCATAGGTTCTCCTTCATGCTTCGAAGGGAAGGGAGGCGCAACATACGACTTCACCACCAGATGTCAGTGAAGCCTTCATTCTGAGATGAATGTCATTTTTGTCACTTCAAAAAATATTACAAAACAATTACATATGGACATTTAATTGATTTTCACCTTAATCATTAATTTCTTTTATCCAATCCCCCTTAAATTTGCCCTTTAATGTATATTTACATGAGGAGCGGGGCCTCTCTACGGGGGCCGCCATGTTTTTTTTCAGTAGCCCAGAGTGGACACACTAAACATCTTTTGAGTTTTAACGACAACTGAAGTCGACCACAGGTTCTCATGCATGTTCAGAAGAGTGAGGGTGAGGTGATGGATGCAACATGCAACTTCACCTCTAGGTGTCACCAAATCTTACGCACTGCACCTTTAATATTGTGTTCAAAGAGGGAGGAAATACGATGAAGGATGAAGAGAGAGGTCGAATGTGTGAGTCATGGGCGGTTGTGCAACCGTGATCATGACCCGGGTTTTTCCTGGTTTCAGAATATAACCGGACTCACTGTTACCATGGCAACAGCTGTGAGCAGGTGACTCAAATCCTCTCAGTCGCCCCCTCGTGGGTGGTTGCAGTATTATGATGACGCTGACCATGATCTCCCAGACCACGCCCTGCCCTCCAGGCCCCGCCCCTCCCAACCTCACGCTGGGTCTGAACCACAGCGCTGACATCGCGGAGGCTTTGGGGTCAAGTCAAGGCTCCACAGACATCATGCCTCTCATCGGTACCATGGTGTTTATATTTGGTGAGTACTATGGTAGTGACAATCCAAATACTTGCAGTTCCCAGAGTGGCCACTAGAGGCTCCAAAAGCGAGTCAATCCCCATAGACTCGTCCTGTTAAAATATTCAACTTTAGAGGTGGATGAAACATGTTTAAAGCCTGGTACAAACTACAGTTTGACTCTGTCAGTCACATTTGTTGCCATGACAACTGTGCGAGGGGTTAACTTTTTTTGTAACCTGCTTATTTAACTAAGTCAGATGACCAGCCTTTAAAGGCACAGTGTGACGAGTTTGGTGACATCTAATGGAGAAGTGGAGTACTGTAGTTGAATACTTCTCGTCTCGACCTCAAGGAGAACCTTTTCTCACTTTAGAATTGAATAGAATAGAATGCTTTTATTGTCATTACACAGAATGTGCAATGAGATTGAAAAAAATTTGTTATAATTAAAAGTGAATTAATTGATTAAAGATGTGAAGTTTGTGGTAAAGTCTGTTTAAAAAATAAAGTGTTGCAACATGGCTGCCTCTGTATGGAGAGGATCCGATTCTCTTCGAATGAAAATGTAAACATGTGATTGTACTCTGATGCTTGCATCACTCTATTGATTTTCTATCCAATTCCTGAATATTAATGGTTTGAATTCAATCTTGAATTCAATCTTGAATTCAATCAAACATGAACAATAACTCAGTGAATCCACAGTGAATGAAACGTCTCCCACCTTGTGTTCAGATGTGGTGAGTCGTCTCCTCAGCAGAGGAGTCGTTTCCTTTATGTCGGCCGACATGACGACAATCACCCGTGTCCAGCTCCTCTGATCCTTTTTGAAATCTCTGAACTCTCCCCAGAGAAATACTTGCAGCACTTCTAAAATTAAATTAAGAGTCGAAATTCCTCTTCTTCACCTCAAAAAGTTTAAATGCAATGCGAGTGAAGTGGCCTTGTGCGTGTGGACAGTGGCTCCAGGTCAGAGTTTCCCAGTCTGACTCAGACACAGAGAGGGTGTGACCCTCCCTGTGTGCATAAAGAAACTGAAAGTGATCACTTAGATTAGAATAACAGTGGTTTTGCATTTAGAGTGATTTCTTTATTAAACACAATTATTCTTATTCTATTTTTTAATGTAATTTGATCATCTTTTTTGTCTCTTAGTTAACAGGATTACTCAGAGAATAATTCTTAGAGCTTGGTGTGGATAGAAATGGGGGGGGGAGACATATTTAGTGATAATCAGATCTATTTTAAATGCATTTAATTTTTTGTGAATTTTACATTTTCATCTTAACAGTGGTTTTTAAAGTCCAAGCTTTGGGGTTACAACCTAGACAGAGACAGAAAGCAGAAGAGAGATCGACAGACTAATTCCAGGATTGGGCCATTCAGAGGGAAAGCAGAAGGAGAAGAAGAAGTGGAAGAGGAGACACATACAAGGTCCACTGGGAGGCGTTTGACTGAAAACTGTTCACTTCCCCTAAAAACATTCAACTTTTTGATTTTTACAACTTTCTCTACTTTCCCTGTATTTCTTAATATTAGATTAAAGATGATTTGATTATTATTATTATTATTATTATTATTATTATTATTATTGTTGTTGTTGTTGTTGTTGTTGTTGTTTTTGTTGCTGTTGTTGTTGTTGTTGTTGTTGTTGTTATTGTTATTAGTATTATTATTTCATTACATTTGTAAGATTGTAAAGACCTTAAATTACTATTTACTTATTAATTTAATGAAATAATGGTAACATATAATGATAATTGTTATTATCATCATCATGTATCATTCGTCATTTTATCATCACACTACCTTTATATAAGAAAACAAATATCTTTAGTTCGACAGTAGTATACGTAAAACCACATATCCCAGAATGCAACGCGCCTCGCGAATATTTTTGTCCCTGCACGCGCACCATACAAAGCGGCCGGTCACGCGCCACAGGAATGATCATGGGTCCGCTGATGGAGGATAACAACAGTTAGCCTCCGACAACGGACTTGAATGTGACAATTGGGCGGCGACAGCGGCAGCGGACGCAGTGAGCGGGGGGCCGCCATGGCCAACATCACCAAGAAAGTGTCGTGGTCCAGCCGAGCCGAAGAGTCCGGGGCCGCGGGGGAGGGAACCCCGCTGCTGCTCAACGGCTCCGAGCAGCCCCGACACTCCAGACAGGTACCGCAGCTAGCTTAGCGGCTAACCAGCAGGCTAACAGGTGCTGTCAGGCGCTGTTTATTGACTGCGGTGTGATGGTTAGCCTGGAAAATGCACGTATTTCTCACCCGGAAATGCCTTTTCTTTTCTTTTTTGCCGTGTTTTTATTTACTTGTGCGCTGCTGGAAACAGATGCTACAGCTTCAGACAGAATGTGGCTGGATGAGAGAAATGAAATTAGTCCCAATTCAATTTGCTGACATGCTGCATGTGATTGTGTCATCCGGGAAAATTGTCAGCTTACAGAAAGTTTCGTTGGGCCAATGCTCTTATTTATTTGAAGCAGTGGGTCATGGAGCTCATACATGATGTCTGCATTAGCTGTAGAAAACAAAATGAACTTCAAAATTGAGATTAATTTAATAAAAACACCTACATCATCAAAACAAACCATAGTTTTTGAAGTAAACAGTAGATCATTGAGGTTACTCCTTTAAGATCTCAATATCCCATTCAAGTTTTATGAAGTCAAAATACACCTAGAACAATTTAATATTGCAAATAGTAACATTCAGCAAAACAATTAAAGGTTCAGAACAATGTAAATGTCTAGCCACCATTTGCAATAAGACCAAATGTGTTGGGTTTGTTGATCCAAAAAGAAAGAGCCCTGAAATAGAAGGTTATTATATGTTGTAATGTCGCTATTAACAACTACAGGAGGCATTAGATAAAGTCGATCAATGATGTGACTTATCAGCATTATATTGACATAATTTATACTAATTTTTTTAACATTTGATTCTGAAATGTGAACTGTTCTCTGAGTGAACAAAGATGTTGAGCAAATTTAGAAAACCATTGGAAAATCCCACTTCCTGTTCCTCCCGTAAAGCACCAAGGATTAGTCAGTCACTTCCTGCACCATCGGGACCAAAGATGGAAGTAAACTTAACATTAATGCCACGTGTTTGTAGTTATCATTGTCGTTTATCGCTTTTGAAAACAATTTGTGTGCAATCTGACCTAGAAAATGAGCTGTTAACGAGGCCCAGTTACGGAAAAGTAACAAAACTCTATTTAATTGCCCTTGTAAATATCAATTTACCCCCCAAAAGTGCTGCCTTCATCTGACACTGTCCCACCCTCCGTCTGTATATATTTGTGTTGCTGTCTGTGGCGTCTAGCTGGCTGAAGGGGGCGGTATATTTCAGATAGGCAGACTCAGCACAGTGGATTTGGAAGAGGAGATAACGTCGGAGGAGGTAAAGTCTGTGTTGCGCAAACGTTGCGCTGCTCTCCTGTCGTCTCTCAGTGTCTGTCGCTCCCGTCCATCCTCCCTCCACCTGTAGACTCACCTGTAGACTCACCTGTCGTTAGCTCATCCACTCCTGTAACAATAACATCCGCACCTGTTCACCTCCTCAGCTACAGTCCATTCCTATCATACGTCTGGCTCTGGAAATCTGGTCCGGTGCCGACATCTGGGATTATATCAGCCAAATGTCAAAATGGACTTTTGTCCTGGATTTTGGATTATCGCTGAAAATCTTTGTAGCAAACACACGTCTCATTGAGTGGTTTCTGAAGCATAAACATGATCTTTAGAAGTAAAAAGCGAATGTTAGGCTCACGTATAATGTCCTGGAAAGGCTTTAAAAACATTTAACAAAATCCTCATTTTTGTCTGGATAAGAAAACACTGTTATTCCTGTCGGCGGAAAATCCCAAATAAACTCATTGACTCTGAGCCAAAGGAACCAGAAGTGCTAGCATGCTAACTCACTTCTGCGTGGTAGGACTCATTCCTGCACCGTTCTATTTCAGACCAGTGGCTTCCCTTTGAGGAAACCTAATTTAGACGAGAGATGGGATGGAAATGTCCTGATAACAGTCTGACAGGCGACTCATCTGTCTGCTGGGTTCCACTGCGTCACTTTGCACGAGGAGCAGGATGGTTCCCTCACACTTTTGTCCTCATTGCAGTCAGAGTAAGTCGGCGTAATTCAGGGGTTCCGGGTTGCTTTCCTCGATGAAACGAAGAACAGAAACGTCACGGCATCAGTCACGAGCCACATGACTTATGCATCAGGCGGCTTGGTCGCGTCGTCTCAAAGGATGAGGTGGAGAAATGGCGTCCGTGACAGAAGCCATTTTCACAGGCCTAGCGGAGGAGGAATGCTGTGACATGCATGTGATCTGTCTGAGTATCATCTGCTGCCGTTTCTTCTTCCCGCGCTCTGCTTTGTGTGCACGTCGGTTACCTCTGTCCCTCGTCAGTCATGTGACCACCTAACGCCGCTTGTCAACGTCTGGCCCTGCTCTGCATGTCAGGTTAACGTAATCTGCCTGCACTAACAACAACTACTTGTTTCTTAGCTTAGATGTCTGTCGAGGATGTTCAGTCACCTCCTCCTCCACCTTCGTCATCAGTCATGTCAAACCATGGATGTAGTAATAGAACAGGATACTGTACCGATCACGTGACCCCATTCACATCAATGGACGTTTCAGAGTTGCTCCCATAATGCATCAGAGCCAGCAAAACCACGTATATCAAAAAATATAGAATACACGGATCAATAATCGAGTATGTCTCCAGGTGTCCTGCAAAGTGCTATATTGGGATTTCTTGTTGCAGTACCACAAGTGGGCACTGGGAGAAATTAGCTTCAAGTCTGAGGGGAGGTGCTGTATCCTGTTCTATTAATCAATCTTGATATTTCCTCAAGTGTCTTTGCCTCTTCTTTGAAATGTAAATAGTCAGCCTTCCCACATGTTCCACCATCTTGGTTCCCAGCTTCTTGCTGCCCCTCTCAAACATGTCTGCCAACCTTCAGTGTTTGTGTGGAGACCTCTTGTTTGTTTTTATTCCAGGAATCTTTAAGAGGGCGGCCCAATGAGATCCCTCACAATGAGAAGCTGCTGTCGCTTAAATTCGAGGTAAACAGAGTTCTGATTATGGGATGGAAATTTTATGATTAGTCAGTAACACAGTAATATCCCCCCACTCCAAACTGTAATCTCATGAAGTAGTCACAGAGCTAATAGTTAATACAGTGGCTTTCCTTCATCACATTCTAACTATCAGAGTTTTTCAGGATCCATGTTGAAGTATTTTATTTATTTATTCAGATTATATGCTGTATTTAAAGTTACAAAATGAAATGTTAGACAATTGAACTGAATAATTATTTTCTTTATTACCCTAGATTGAGCCTTTTATTATAGCATCAAGAACAGTTCCTCTCAATGAAGGCGGCCATTTTGCACCGCCATGTTTTTTTTCTACAGTAGCCCAGAATGGAAACAACGTAACACCTATTGAGTTTTCATAGCACACGAATGTGACCACAGCTTCTCATACATGCTTTAAAGGGAGTTTTCAGGTGCAACATGCATCTAAACCACAATATGACACTAAAGTATCCACACTGTACCTTTAATACAAGTGTGGTCTGATTCCAGAGTCTGGACTACGACAACATCGAAAACCAGCTGTTTCTGGAGGAGGAGAGGAGGATGAGTTACATGGTACGCTCCGTGGGGAAAGTCCTTTTCAAAATAAGACTCATTACCTCAACGGCAGAGTGTTTATCTGTTTTATCTGACCCGGTTTCTCTGCGTGTCTCGGCCCCCCTCTCGTGCTCCTCAGGGTTTCAGATGCCTGGAGATCAGTCGCTGGGTGGTGTGCGGCCTGATCGGCTTCCTCACCGGCCTCATCGCCTGCTTCATCGACATCGCGGTGGAGGAGCTGGCGGGGATCAAGTACAGAGTGGTCAAAGAGAGTATCCTGACGATCTGGTCACGAGACGGTCTGAAACATTGCTCTATATGCAGAATAGTGCCGTCAGTATTCCCCCTTGACTCTGAACCCCACAGACATTGTGAATTTCACAGAGGTGGGCGGCCTCTCCATCTCCCTCCTCCTCTGGGCCGTCCTCAACTCCGCCATCGTCATGATGGGCGCCATCATCGTGGCGTTCATTGAGGTACGTTAGACGAAAGACTGAGAGGGAAAAATCACATGAACGCGGTGGGTGGTGGTGGTGATGATTAGAGACGCACTTCCTTTTATATTCCCGGCGTTCTTCCTCTTTCGTGTCATTAACCATCGTCGATAAAGTTGTATGTATCGTGTCAAAATGTGGAAGTGAAATCCAACACTTAGTAAGAATAGTGAAAATCTGCGGCATTTTTAAAGTTTAAGGTTTAGTCTAAACAGTTTGTTTGCTTTTGATTGCTTTTGATGGTCCACCTTTAGTATTTAAACGGAGGTAAAATAAACATTTGTAACCTTTCTTTCGGAATAGGCCGTATCTGTTTAGAATCTTTCTCTTGTGATAGAACCTTCCTGTTTCTCTCTGACCCCGCCCCCTTCTCTGGCTCCTCCTCTTTGTTTTATTTTCTTTGATGCAGCCCATCGCAGCAGGAAGTGGTATACCTCAGATCAAATGTTACCTGAATGGTGTCAAGATTCCCAGGGTGGTACGACTCAAGGTAAAGAAACACACTCATGGACACACACACACACACGCACACAACACACATTCACACGGACACAAAAGAGACCAGATGTTATATATTGAATGTGTGTCCTCCTCAGACTCTGGTGGTGAAAGTGTGTGGAGTCATTTGCTCAGTGGTCGGTGGCCTCGCTGTCGGAAAGGTGAACAATTAAATCAGTCAAATCATAACGAGCATGAATCTTCTAAGAGTCTGTTTTTATGATTTTAATTCCTCCCGAGATTTTCCTTTACCCGTGTGCCCCGTTTGTTTACCCACAATCCCACAGGAAGGGCCCATGATTCACTCTGGAGCTGTTGTGGCTGCGGGCGTCTCCCAGGGCAGGAGTACTTCTTTAAAGAGAGACTTTAAGGTCAGTGATATAGTATCTACATGTCCTCCATTATTACTGCTTACTGTTTGAAACATCGTGTCAAAGAGACATGAGAGATGTATTTGTTTGTTTGTTTGTTTTGGCAGATTTTTGAATACTTCCGGAGAGATACAGAAAAAAGGGATTTTGTTTCTGCTGGAGCTGCTGCCGGAGTGTCGGCTGCTTTTGGAGCGCCAGTCGGTAAGGAGCACCGTTTGTATGCATGTTCTATTGTTGATCTGCATTTCTGTGTTTGTGGACATTTGAGTTTGAAGCATGTCCAAACGGTAGATGAATAAATCCATCTTTCTTTGGTCAATAGGGGGCGTGCTGTTCTCCCTGGAGGAGGGAGCCTCTTTCTGGAACCAGATGCTGACATGGAGGATCGTAAGTCATTTCCCTTTGTGTTGAACTCGTCTTGTTTCGTGGCAGTAGGAAGTCATCAGATGACTCAGCACTTACCCTCCTCTCCCCTGCAGTTCTTCGCCTCCATGATCTCGACCTTCACCCTGAACTTCTTCCTCAGCATTTATCACGGCAAGACTGGAGACCTCTCCAACCCCGGTCTGATCAACTTTGGTCGCTTTCAGAGTGATGTGAGAAACTTAGATTGTACTTTGTGTTTTTGTTTGTATTTTGTGCCAGTTTTTGGTCATTAGAACATGTAAACATTGACATCCACTTTCCTCCTTTGTCAGAGTGTGGCCTATAATCTCTATGAGATTCCGCTGTTCATCGCTATGGGAGCCATAGGTAAGTACATCTCATTTTGTCGTGTCGTTTTTATTTTAGTATGACTCTTTCCTCACCATTCCAGTGAGAGAAATAAAATTCTAGTTTCTCATTTCCTTCCCTCGTCCCTGCAGGTGGTTTGCTCGGAGCTCTGTTCAACATCCTCAACTACTGGCTGACCATCTTCAGAATCAGGTCAGGCTTTTGTGAGGATTTAAAAGCTCAAAAAACAAGTTGCGATCGACTTATGAATGTTTTTCTTCTATCCTGCGTGGTTTTGCCAAACAAATCAACACACCGAGGTGTGAACGCTGTGCTGGAAACAGGACAGGGTGGGGTGCATGACAAGGAAGTTTTTGAGTGTGTTTATAAAAAATCAGTTTCTCAGGTTATCAGGATCTGGTGATTGATAGGTTTAAAAATAGGCCCCAGTGAGAGAACAGGTAAGTTTACCAGGAGACTCTCAGACGCTAAATCACATGGTTCCTGACCTACATTCTGCACATGCCCATAAAGTGAGACTGGCTCCATGAAAGGAGACATATCGTACTTGTTTGTAGGTTTAAGTACTGGAACAGAATAATTGTTTACTTGAAATGCCCAGATGGCTCTGATTGGTCAACTGAACCAGTCTCTTGTGATTGGTCATTTGCCCCCAGTTAGATAGGATTAGATTAGATTAGATTAGAAGGAAGAGTCACATTAATGCATCAAAGTCTGACTCTACCACTAGTTTCTTATTTTTTTTGTGGTAAAGAGCGCCCCCTTCTGGTTAGAAACATTGTGACTTCAAGCAAGAAACAGGAAACGCTAGAGAAGCATATTATGATTCCAGTTAAATAGAAATAATCTGGTATTTATATCTGGTTTAGTCAGTTACAATGAAGTAGATAAAGTAATGGCAAATCTTGGGTTGTGTGTTAGATACGTCCACCGCCCTTGTTTACAAGTGATGGAGGCCATGTTGGTTGCTGCGGTCACTGCCACGGTGTCCTTCACCATGATCTACTTCTCCAATGACTGTCAGCCGCTGGGGCCAGAGCAGACTAAGGAGTACCCGCTGCAGGTACACACACACACACACACACACACACACACACACACACATAATGACAAATGAGGAAGTGTTCGAATAGAAGATTGACTTACAAAGGTTGTGGTCACACTATTTGTTTGTTGATGATTTAGCAAAGTACACCACACACCAATGTAGAGTCAGATAAGGTATTTCTCCTCACACTGAATATTTTGCTTCCCCCTTTCTCCTTTATTTTGCCAAACACACGGCACAGTTTCGGTTTACTGAGCTGGACCACCTGCCGCCATATTATGTGCATTTGTCCTCCATTGTGGCTTTGTGTCGTCCCAGTTGTTCTGCGCAGATGGAGAGTACAACTCCATGGCAACGGCCTTCTTCAACACTCCTGAGCGAAGCGTCAGCAGTCTCTTCCACAACCCGCCAGGTATCGCAGCACTAAGAGCGGAGAACATGTGCTAATATATCCATTTATATGTGAAAGCATGCGTCTTGTTTTCACTGTGTATGAGCTCTTTTTTCTCGTCTTTCGTTAAAGGGACCTACAATCCTTTGACGCTGGGCTTGTTCACTCTGACGTATTTCTTCCTGGCCTGTTGGACGTACGGCCTGGCCGTGTCCGCTGGAGTGTTCATCCCCTCCCTGCTGATCGGAGCCGCCTGGGGGAGGTTGTGTGGAATCCTGCTGGCCTCCATCTCCTCCAGTGACTCGGTTAGCGTAGCAAACGTATTTGTAGCGTAACGCACCTGTGAAAACATCACCGAAACCTCTGACAACATGAAGTAGAGCTTAAGATGGAGTTGGGGCTCGGTGAATAGGTCTCTTCTATGTCTCCTAGATCTGGGCCGTCCCCGGTAAATATGCTTTGATCGGAGCTGCAGCTCAGTTGGGTGAGTATGAGTCAAAAGCTGCCATTGAATAGCTTTGATGAAATGGTCTTAAAGGTGCAGTGTGTAAGATTTGCTGACATCCAGTGGGGAAGTTGCATGTTCACGTGTCCATCGCCCCACCCTCACCCTTCCGTGATCATTGGACTTTGAATACTGGTCCGACACTCCACTGTCCTCAGGGGGCATCGTGAGGATGACCCTCAGTTTGACCGTCATCATGGTGGAGGCGACGGGAAACGTCACGTACGGTCTTCCCATCATGCTCGTCCTCATGACCGCCAAGATCGTGGGGGACTATTTTGTGGAGGTGAGTAAAGAGGCAGATGCACACATCTAAACAAAAGCACGAATCCCCGACGCATCTGCAAAGGTAATCGCCCCGTCTGGTCGTTGTGTAGTTGGCATGATGTCATCTGTCTGTGCTGCAGGGTCTGTACGACATCCACATTAAGCTGCAGAGCGTTCCCTTCCTACACTGGGAGGCTCCTGCTACGTCCCACTGGCTGACGGCCAGGTAAGGTCCCCTCTCATTGGACGACTCATTAACCCTACGAAATGCAAACATTGACTTTGAATTTCCTCCCATGCCCCCCGCCCCCTCCCCCCGGGCAGAGAGGTGATGAGTTCTCCGGTCACCTGTCTGAACAGGA
>JAFBJT010091290.1:73485-76758 GCA_016785325.1 Chascanopsetta lugubris | reverse complement strand
GAAGGGTATGTATCTATATTTATCATATATATATATATATATATATATATATATATATATATGTACACACACACACATACATACATATGTATGTATCTCCATGTAGAGTATACATATGGTTTTAACATGGCATAGTGAGCCCTTACATTAATCACTTTAACTTATGAAGCTACTAAATGCAAATGCATATGCCATGACCTAAATATGCTGTTACATAACTATAATAGTGTATTATACTATTACAGTCTATAATAGCTGGGGCTTTGGTTCAATCTTCATCTTGCATCTCTCATGATTTTCAACACCTCACATTTCCTGCTTGTTCAACCTCTCATTCATGATTGGCTGAAAACAGTCATGTGACCCCCTCTGGCTTAAATGAATACAGCTGATTATAAGATTATAAATACATGACGTAATATCATTAAATGCCAAATGTAAATGTTTTATTTACCTCCTTGCTCTAACAGTGGGTGAGATTTATTATGGTCGCCCCCTGGTGGCCAAGATAATTCTCACATTTCGAGCAGGCCTAATCAACATTTTTCTGATGGTTTTGATTAATTATTTGATGCTTTACAACATGGTTACTATACTGGAGGGTCATTTTTGAATTATGTAGTTACTTGACATATTTCAATGTGACTAAACAATAATCATTTGTAGATATGACCATATGTTCTAAGAAGATTATGAAGCTTTGGCCCCTTATTACACAATCGGGATTGCCGAGCTACAGGTGAATAAAGTAAAAAGGTTGTAGATATAGTTATAGTTTTTGATTTATTATGAATTGTATTAAAGGAATTATCTGCAGCACTAAAATAAACTATGAAGCTCAATCACAGCCCTCACCTGAGCCTCTGTCGGGTTTTACACTGAAGCTTCATGCATCATCAGTGGGAATGGTTACAGTCATGAGTTTATATATGGCAAGAATTCATGTGCAGGCACACACACACACACACACACACACACACACACACACACACACACGGGTACAGTATCTCGGTGTCACATACCCACACATCCCTACTTCTCACACATTCTCATGCAGCAGCTGAACACTTAAAACATCCTCAGCCCTTCAGGATTCACACACACCGTATATACGGCTTCCTATAGTCTAAATTAATTCATGCAATTGAGGGAGGGAGGGGGGAGGGAGGGGGAGACAGTAAAGTGTACAGTATCTCATCCCACCTTCCCATCCCATTCTGTCTTAATAAGAATAAAAGTTATGTGCATTTGACCTTGAGCTGCACAGCGCGCTGGCACAGTGGAGTGGAATGGTATGCAAATACATGCTGCATGGAGGTTTTACAGCCTCATATATCTGCGCCTTCCTGCCTGGGACAGGGATGCACTTCTCCCTCGTCCCCGTTTCCCTCACACACGAAAACAGCACAGCTCAGACGAGCCTGGCATGTGAATGAGGGCTGAGTATTTAGAGGGCAGCGCAAGCTGTATGACTGTGTATGCAACTGTACTTCCATCTGTGCCAAGATCGTTGGGGGGGGGGGGGGGGGGGGGGGGGGGGGGGGGGGGCGTGAGGACATTTTTGTTGCTTTTGTACATGCGTCCCTGAAAATGACCATTTTTTAAATCTGATTTCAAATTCTTAAAATAAATCTATTTGATTCATATCTGTATATATATATATATATTTTTTTTTATAGGTATATATTAATTGCTGAAGTTTGTCCTATGGAGACCACCATTTCTAGCATTTTTGTCACACCTATAAATATTACAATTACAAAATGTTTTCACAAATGAATTGAAATCACATGTGTTTTCTCATTTTTTCCATTACCCTTAAATGAGCCCATTAATGTGTATATTTACATGAGGAGGGGGTCCTCTCTAAGGGGGCCGCCATGTTTTTACAGTAGTAAAAGTGAACATACAAAGCATCTCTTTGTATGCACCATAGGTTCACGTGCATGCTCCGAAAGGTGAGGCGAGGGATACAACATGCAACTTCACCTCTAGAGGTCACCAAATCTTACTGCACCTGTGCGCCATAGTAAATGACCACTGTGCAGTCAAACTTATATAAACAGGAATATTACTCCCTGTGTGATAGAGACAGATCCATCTAAAAAATGTCGGCATCACTCGAGTCGATGATGTGGAAAATGAGTGGATCAATCAGCATTAAGACAAACAATGGCCGACAGCATGAGTTATGTGAGCTTCTTCTTCCGGAGAGATTTTCCCTCCACGAGGCCAAGGACAGAAAATACTCTGTGCTGGTTTATTGTTCAACTAGAGATAGTGATGGATCTCCCACACAGTGCCACACATTCTGACACACTAGGACATGTATGGGCATGAATGAAAAATAGATAATTAAACATAAATCAGAGTTACATTACTGAGAAACTGCCTTTGTGATAATAAAGTTGCTCCTCCTGTTGATGCTCATAGTTTGTAGAGTATAAATATCAGCAGTGGGCTGTCGTTGCTAGGTCGTCTCTGTTGGCCTAATCACACGTCAATATTCTTCATTATTTATTTATTTATTTTTACCATGATATTTTTAAATGAAAATGTATTAAATGATGTCCAATAGCTGATTCTTTTCATTTCATTCTCTTGCACTCTAAAAAAAAGATCCTTGATTTATTCAATTACATATAACATTTCCATAATTAAGTTATTATATTTCATTCTTATATTAAGTTCAATGTTAAAGGTCACATCAAAAGAAATGTTTTCAGTCATGTTTAATTCATGTGACTAAATCAAATAGTTTGGATGTTGTTTGACTGAATAAAGTAAAATTTAGAATGAAATATAACGATTTCATACTTTAAACTTTGTGACGCTTGATATTGAATCTAAGTTATAAAATTACGTGGAATTTTATTGTTTGTTTATATTAGAGTTTTTAATCATATCTCTGCCATGATGTGTTGTCAGGCTAAAATAAATCTACACACACACACACACATATATATATATATATATGCCGACCCCTGGTGTTAGTAGATCATTTTGACTTGGTCTATTAAAAAGTAGCTCGCAGGGCAAAAAAGTGTGGGCACCCCTGGTGTAAATGCTATAAAATGTTAATAACTCAATCTCGCCTTTCCAGGAGAAGCTGTGGAGATGACTGAGGTGGAGGAGATGTTCACTACAAGTAATTTCTTTTGTAAATAGTTTTACACTTCAACATGCAAAATCTGTAATCCATGTTCAATTTCATTGTATTTTTCCCAATAAATGTCAAAAAATGATATTCCGTTTTCTGCTTTTCTTCAATTG
>JAFBJT010091290.1:65985-68485 GCA_016785325.1 Chascanopsetta lugubris | reverse complement strand
TCGAATGATATGCTGACGTGGGTGACTGCATCCCATAATTTCAGGTGTGCACTAAAGTTGCAAATTCCCCACTTCAGCACACCCTGTGGGCTTCCTGTTGGATTCACATCCGGTGACTTGGAGGCCACAGAGGTGCACTGAGTGTCGGTGTCACACTCGTGAAAGCAGGCAGAGAGGAATTTTAAATTCTGTGATACTTTATCATTATCAGGCTGCGAGTCGCCATTAGAAGACGGTGAATTGTGGCTATAAAGGGACGGGACGTGGTCAGCAACTATTCTCAGATTGGCTGTGGCATTTAGAGCTGGTGTAAAGGGACCAACAGTGAACCAAGAGACCGCTCCCTGCACCATAACGCCACCATGGAATCCCAGCTCCATGTCAGATCGGGTCATTATCATCACAGTATCTCTAAAGACGATGCGATGTCCTGGAATAATCCCTCACTTTTCGGAGAGCGATCACAACAACACGACAATAGCAAAAAACAAAGAGGAACAGCGTTTGGCTGGTTTCCTACATCTTTGTTCTCGTTTGGGACGTCTCACTGTCTCAGTGGCTACTCATCAGCTGACTGAGTTACAGTCTCGCTCTCATTCCTCTCCTCTAATTATTTCTTTGAGATTTTTCCTCGGTTTAAAGGTGCAGTGTGTCACGTTTGGTGGCATCTAATGGTGAAGTTGCAGGTTGTATCAATCGCCTCACCCTGAACATGCAGGAGAACCTATGGTAGACTTCAGTTGTCATGAAAACTGTCCACTCTGGGCAACTGTAAAAACATGGCGGCCCCCGTAGAGGGAACCCGCTCCTCATGTAAATATACATTAATGGGCTCATTCAAGGCTAATGGAAAATGTTACATTCATGAAAATGTCAGTATGTAATTGTTTTGTAAGATTTATGGAAGTGACACAAAGTAGAGCTCCGGGAATCTCAATTTTACTGTAAACTGCATATACTTAGCCCCAAAGTAGTCCTTGACTAAGGGCTTGTACAGCAAAAGATGCATTTTATTAAGTATTAAAGCATTTCATGTCCTCCATTATAAAGAAAAGTGTGTCGTTTGACAAATTATTTTCCTATCATTTACATTTTGTAAGAACCAAAGGAGACAAGAAATTCTTTGACCAGCGTAACGCTGTCATTACCATTACAAGTTCATTGAGTACCCAACTCTAAGTTGATGAAATGAAAAACAATGTGCACGTGTACGTCACATAAGACAAATACGCCCGTTAAAGATTGTCCGTCTTGCCCGACAGTGACTTCACAGCCACTTCTACTATCCTCGGTGTGGGTCCCCATGTCCCCGCATTAGTATTGATCCCATCAGAGTCTGAAAATGACTCCCAACACAGACTGGTCTTCTGCCATAGATGCAATGCCATGTTGTGCGTCTCCACCAAACCCCAGATCAGTATAGATGCATTAAGAGGAGGAAATGTGGAAAAGGAGGAAAAGAGAAGGACTGAAGAGAGAGGGATGAAAGAGGCGGAGACATAAGGAAACAGCAGGACTCACTTTTGTTATAGCAGGTGGTGAGAACAGCCTTATCTGCAGGACTGGCGCCAATGTGCCATATCTCCCCAGCTTGGTGCAGAAGGACATTCTTATTAATGATGTTATTCTCATCATCAAAGTCAATGATGTGAATCTGAAAGTAACAGAGAGGCAGAGATGAAGCATAAGAAACACCGCATGCTCCTCCCTCCAAGCTCCAACCCCAGTTCAAAGCTCCACTCATCCCTCAGATTCCCCTGGAAGAGAAGAAGGAGCACCTTCTTTGAATGAGACAGTCGATGTAATTTCAAGGCAGGCGTCGCTTTGGTTCGGGGTTTTTTTTTCTTCTCGCTCTTCCATCAACTTCATACGGGAGGAAACATTTTTATCTTGATTTGCCCTTTAAAGCGACGATTAAGGCACTTTGAGAAGTCACATTCCATTCACAGCAGTTCCTCACATGACATGATGGGGGAGTCAGGAGCAAAAGGTACAACACACAAAAAAAAGAACAGTAAAAAGCTCATTCATTTATAGAAGACAATTAGCCTGACTCAAAGGGACAGAGGATGGGTGCCTCATCCCACAGAGGGTTCCTGTGAAAGGCTTTTAATTCTGTTTGTGTTCAAAGAGACATTTCTTTTGAGCCTTTTAGCAAAAAAATAATTTTGCATCGTGCAATTTAATTTCTAGTATTGTTTTGTATCGTGAGTGATTTATCGAATGCATGGGTGGCAACAATATAGAGAATACGCCAAAAGTGAACTGTAGGGGGGATGATTAAACCTCTCGTTGCATAAATGAACCAAGCAGCTTCCTCCAGGGCTGTCGGATGAGGTCGATAGGGAAGAGGAAAAAACATGCAGTTCACGGAGTGGCCACTTGAGGCTGTCTTGAGTACAGGTTCCCATGTTAAAATGATCAACTTAAGAGGTGAATGAAACATGTTTAAAGCCTGGTACAAACTACGGTTTTGGTATCATTCTATTATTTTCGGACT
>JAFBJT010091290.1:21817-64216 GCA_016785325.1 Chascanopsetta lugubris | reverse complement strand
AGCAAGGACGGACGGACGGAGGAACCGAGCTTGTGGGTCAGCGCTCTCTCCCTGCAGTGACTAATGAGACTCCGCTGTCCTGGGCAGTATTTTTAGGATGCTCCGCGTGTCCATCGGGACAGACGCGTCGCCAAGGTGACCTGCTTTGCAGCTGCATGATTGACTATGTAACCTGAAGTGGCAAGACATGACTGGAGAGGTGGCCAGATGGAGAAGGTGGTGGGGTGGGGGGCGGAGATTGTGTGAAGGCTGCAAATTTGGCACTGCAAATATCCTCAGGCATGGCATCTTCAAGTAGAAAAGAAAAAAACAAAAAAAGAAAGAAAGAAAGAAAAAAAAAAAGGGGGAAAAAAAACAACAACAAAAAAAACAGTACTGTTCCTGTTCCAGTGAATGGACATGCTGATATACTGGATTCACCTAAGGCAAAAAGGATTGTGAGTAAGTGTGGAAAGTGCTCGGTGAGCCCACCATCCTCATCCTCACCCCAACCAGCACAGCTCATGTCCTTAGAGAGGTGGGGGTGGGGTGATGGGGTGACAGGGGGGTGACGAGCAGGGGGGGGGGGGGGGGGGGGGGGGTTAGGGGTCCTGGTAGAATAATAAGCACTGGATGGTCAGAAAGGTTTCCCTCCATCTTCCTCGTTCGAGTGCTAACTGGGCCGACTCAGGACGCGTCGCCCCCTGCAGGCCGCTCTCCCTCACTCCTCTGGGTGGGTTCTCCCTCCATCTCTCAGGGGGACATGGTGAGCAGCTTGGTGGACTTATTGGGGTAGTTTATAGCCAGGCTGATGGCGGCGATGTTCTTCAGAGCCTAAACAAGCGCAGAGACAGGGTGCGTGAGAGAGGCGGAGGAAATACAGACAAAGCGGGGGGAGCGGGAGGATGAGGAGGGAGGGAGGGGTTCGCAGTTACGAAACGAGACGTCTCGCCCTCCGTCTCTGACGATAACAAGGCAAACGCGCGGTGACGAAAAGCCACGAGGACGTCTGTTTGCTTTTCTTCACCTTCTTTCAAAGCAAAGTACGAGCGGGGCCTTTCGGAGGATTGACTTTCCTCACTGGTGTCAGCTCACATCAGTGACTGCCTCGCTGTTCCACCCTGTCACCGAGTGAGAGGATTGAACTTTCTCAACCCCGCCACCAATCGTCACGCGTTTCTTCATTTCTCCGACTCTTCCCTCTCTCCTTTCTGCAAACGTTACGATCGTCACGCAAACAAAATCAAACTCTCGCACGGCGATTGAGTTCCACCTTTGATTTTGATGAAGTCGGTGGGAATGAGTCGTCAAAGCCCAACAGAGTGATGATTAACACCGGTGAATGTGAGTGTACACCTCCGATGGATGGACGGTTACCAGGAGTTAGCGCGTTAGCGATGATGTCATCAATACCAGCAACGCTGTTGTCCTATCGTTGTCTCCTCCTGCGGGCATTGAGCAATAGACGAGACAGTGTGCTCCCGTGTGTGTGTGTGTGTGTGTGTGTGTGTGTGTGTGTGTGTGTGTGTGTGTGTGTGTGTGTAGTGCCGGGTAAACTTGGGGGGGAGTGGGATGTATCGGATGCAACTTTTTCCAGAATGACGAGCTCCACCTTTAATTCTGGGTCTGAAAATGGAATCAGACGGCAGGAGCTCGAAAAGATGAAGTGAGGGAACAACAGGACAAAGAAAACCCAGGGGTGAGAGTCGGGTGCAGTGAATCTGATCATTCAACACTGCTCAGTTCGAGCTGCTGTAAAATCCAAAGTATCACAACAAATGTTTTTTTTGTTGTTGTTTTTTTTGCTTTGCAACACTTTCATCTTTTACCCTGAACTCCGGCCAACTCTTTCTTGGACTGTACATCAGCGTTACACCACCTCGGACTGGTGCCAAGTCACCTATGCTTTTTGTTTCCACCCCGACAGGTATTAGGTAACTACAACCACCCACAGTGTGTTTTTCCACCTCCCCACATCCTCTGCTCCTCTCCGCTGCCTTCAGGTTCCACTGCTGCGATTACCAGGTCCAGAGGAGAGCCCGAGCCCCGCCGTCACAAATGCTAATGGCCTGTAATTACCAAATACATTCGTTCTCTGAGTGCAGCCCACACGTTCAAAACAGGGAGGGGGGGGGAGGAGGGGGGGGTGGTCAAGGGATCCGCCGGGTGTCAAAAAGCTGGGTGATTCACCGCCACAAGAGACTCCAGTGGCGTGCTGACTCACGGAGGGCCGTTCGATCAATGGGGGCTGCGTGGTTACGTAGGAAAGTTGCGTAATATCACAGCGTCTCCGGGCGCAGGGATACTTTCTTTCCGGCGCTCGCTCGGACGACAATTCACAAGTGAAAACATCAAAGGGTGACTCGACGGAGCCGGGCTGCTGCGGGGAGGATTTTGGAGTGATTCAGTGGAACAAAACAAACGGGTCTTACCATTGCCGTGTGATTGAGGAGCTGCTCGTCAGTGGTCATGGCCAGTAAGTACTCCTGGAGGATGCCCTGCGCCTGGGAGACAAATCAGAAGGGCGGTAAATGCACAAAGCGTCTTCTTCTGCGGCGTCACAGATTCACCTCGCGGGTCAGATGAAAGGAAGGAACAGGAGACGAGGGCCGTTTACATAAGAGATGGAGTCACTAAATTAGGCCTGGTTTCCTCAGCGCTCCGCACTTCCACCGCGCCGTCAGAGTGCACAGTGGAACACTGGGGAGAGTCATAGCAAATTATAAACAAGTTCAAAAGTTTCCTCCACTGAAGGCGGACGGGAGAGACGTACCTCGGGTTACATAAGCGCGGGGGGTTCGGGGAATTCAGATAAGAATATAGACCGAGACAACATGGAGGCTAAATGGACTGAGACCGTCCAAATGGAGCCTGCGCGGAGCGAAAAGACACAGTCCAGAGCTCCCCGGGCCGCCATCCGTCTCACAGCACCCTGATTGTTTATGCTGGGGAACATCCTAGAGCCATTTGTACAGTCAATAGCGCGTGACATACGGTGTTGATACCTAAATATAACCCTCACTTCCTGGGGCGAGGACTGAGGAGAGCAGTGAATCCGACTCGACGTGGCCTTGACCGTCACTCACGGGAACTGGAATGTGGGTGAGCGCCGAGCGACGCCAATTAGCCTGGTGTGACTATTGCGCCCGTGTCAACGTGGAGGTGTTTGACCTCCGCAGCGTGTCCTCAGTGGCGCTAAGCCCTAATGTCATCATGACAGGCGAGCCGCCAACTTTAGTCCACACGAGTCTTTGCTCTAAGGGTGGATGTTGACAGATGGTGGAGGCAGAGCAGTGATCCTTTCAGCTGATGAGGGTTTTTTCCACGTCTGCGGTCTAAATAGTGACCGTGCTCCTCCTCTGCCTCATCTAATAAGTAGGTGAGGAGCGACGCTCAATACGTTAGAGCCCGACTAGACTAGCCCTCTACTCAAAGCAGCGCTGAAATCAGGCAGTATTTAGTCCTAAAACTCAGTATTCTCACTTAACATGTGGACATGTACCTGTCCCCGTTGGGACTACGACCTGGCTGAACCCATCAAAGTGTTATATCCTGGGCCTCCCATGTGATGAGCCTGAATGCTGGACAGGACAGGTTCACACAATAAGGCCTAGTACAAAACGCCCCCCCCCCCCCCCCCCCAAACCCCCCCCCCCCCCCCCGCATGAGTCTTTATCTGGAATAGGACGCCAGGGCAACACAAATGCATCATTCACGTTCCTCTGACATGTGCTGGCAGCCTTCATTTCACCAGAGTTCAGTCTGAAAGTGAGACCAAGTCACTGACTTCATTCAGGTCTGAACAGCAGCATTTGTGAAAGGCTGCAACAATTCAAACAGGCTGTGTGTTTACAAGAAACACATCTTGCATTCTGTATAATCTCCATCTGTGCCCTTATGTGCAAAGCAGAAAAACAACATCTTTAAGTCTCTTCTGCTTCACGAGCGTCCACCGCGGAGAGCTCGCACTGCCCCCTGGTGGTTGGTTACAGACGCACCGTGCCACCTGATTCTCTCTCGCCGGCGACAACACTCAGTGGGTGCGTGTGGGAGTGCAGAATCCATCATGACAGACAAGTCAACGTGTGCCATTTCAGCGTGAGATGATCAGCGTTAGGTTTCACCGACCAGACCTGAAGGGTTTGATCTTTGCGCACGGGCTGGTTCGATGGCATCCACAGATGGGGAACTCCAGGCTGGGGGCGCTCTAATATTCCTCGAGACTCAAACCTAATTAATAATTCAAGACAATTTAGACGGAGAGAGCATCATAAAATGGATAACATCGCTCGCTCTCCTGAGCAGCATGAAGGGAGCCAGTGTGGCACTGTGCTGTCTGGCAGATGGCAGGGCCGGGCGTTGGCCCCGAGCCCGGCACAGAACAGGTGGGCTGAAGAAAAACATGCTAATCTCACAGAGAGACCGATGAAGACAGAGAGGGGGGGGGGGGGAGGAGGAGATCACGCTAAAAATAATATGTTGAGAAATGTTTACATGTTCAATTTCACCAAGATTCGGATTCACGTCACACCCAAAGAGCAGATTGTCGAGAAGGAGAGCTGCAGACTGAAGAAAAACATTTAGCAGCCTTGGATCCATTTCACCTTTCGCCTACAAAGTCAATACTGTCGTCGTCACTAGACAAAGAACCAACATGACTAAACAAATACCACAAATGTCTCACCTCCAGCTTCAACAACCCCCACACCGCTGCCAATGTAACCTGCTGTTTGGCCTAGCCTGCGCATGTGTGTGTGTGTGTGTGCGCGCTGCACTCACCATGGCACGGGCCTCTGCGATGAAGAAGAGTTCGGTGAGGGCTCTGTGAAGAGGCAGCAGCACAGTGATGCCCGTGGGATCCTGAATCAGGCTGCTTTCCATCGACATGAAGAGCTGCCACAGGGGGCGCAGCAGGGTCAGCTCGCACGCTCTGTCGGTAACACCACACAGACACAGGCCGAGGTGTGAGAGGTGAAACTGAGACTTGACTTATTTATCAAATGTTGACTGGGGGGGGAAAAAAATCGACATCAAATATCTGTTAAAGAAAAAGATTTCAACTGAAGTGTCTCTGAAAAATAAACCATCCACCAAAAAATGAAATCCTCCTCAAGACCTCCGACTGGGTTTCTTTACACTTCTCAAGGAGTAATGAAGTATTTCATTCATTCATCTTTATTTCATCTGTCTGCCTTTCACCTTGCTTTCAAATCTAAAATCACGAAACACCAAGGGCAAGAAAAGAGACATAAAATGATAATATATCAAAGAACACGTAATAAAGTCAGGAAATTAGATTTCCAGAAGCATTTTCTCAGCTTCCGCTAACATTATCTTGAGTGGGAGTGGTGAGATTATGGTTTTGTATTGTATTTTACTTTTACTCTGTGCACTGCCATGCTCCCAGAGTTGAAAAATTGGAAATAGAAAGTGAAGCCATCATTGGCCAAAGATAACTTTTAAACTGCATTTGCATTTACCCTCCACTCTTAATTTCCACGCAAATATAAAGTGCTGAGGTGAAAAGATGAAACCATCTTCTTTGCCAATTCAAATGACTTCATTGAGGTGGGTCGACCTAATATCACTCCATGTCTGTACAACACAATACACGTTTTTAGTAAAGTATGAGAGGAATGACAAAAGTCAGAAAGAGATACTGCTGAATGATCACGTTTAGACTTACGTCTGTGATTGACACTGCAGGAGGCGGAGCAACAAGTGAATGGCTTTGAGTCTCTGGTTCCCCGTCTGTCGGCAGGCCACGCCTACCTGCCATTCCCATATGTCAGCCAATGGCAGGTGACCCAGAGCCTGGTCATCTGCTAACATTTGCTTCAGAATCTCAGAACCTAGAGGAAGAAAGAATAAAAAGATGAAAACACATTACCTCTCCCATCTGCAGTGAGCTGGCGGTGCAAATATGAAGGAGCTTGTTTATTGTCTGATGCAAAGCACCTGTCTGGAATCGTCCTCTGTGGCCTCCTGTCACAGTGAACTTGTAGCCCCACTCTGTGTTGCTCATGTCTGAGATGAATCTGTAGTACAAGGTGTCACCTGAGAGAAAACCCACACAGCGAACACAGCAGGTTGACAAATGAGATTCACGTGTCTGAATTGACGACGCAACCAAAAACAAATGACGTTAATTGATTTCCCTCACCGGGGATCTCGAAATCCGACCATTTCTGAGGCGAGCCGCTGAAATTGTGGACATCCTGGAGGAAGTCGCTGCTGCTGGACATGATGAGCTCATCGCAGCCTTCCTCTGTGTGGCAGCGCGAGTCAAACTTTACAGAAAGGTAGATTGCCCCTGGGATGTGCACCTTGTCCTGTGAAGAGAAAAAGATGAGCGCAGCAAAGGACGAAACTTTATACGAGGACATGAACAGAGAGGCGGAAGTCCTACCCCACGCAATATCAATACGGCTGTGATGGAAGAGAGAAGAGTTTTCAAATCCAAAATTGACGGATGTTAATTTGAACAAACAACTAAAAAATACAATTTCCCAAGTGTGAGAAAGAGGAGAGATTGGTGTCAGATCTGTTAATACATAATTGATCATATTTTGTTCGGTAATTGTTTATATAAATGAGACACACTGCATCAACAAGGGAAAGCAGCACGTCTTCACTTCACAAAGAAATGACTTGAAAAGGCTCATATGAATTGAGATGAGAAGATTTTCAGTCTGTGCCTTTATTACTTTGTTTTACTTGTAGGAGAGATACACCGAGCCACTCAATACTGTCCTCCTCGTCTTTTGCCTATTTCATTAAGATAATGAGGGATAAGGTGCCACATTTGAGGAGGACTCATGACTCATTAGCCAGAGAACAGCAAACTAAAATGCTGGAACTATCACGAATGCATCCAACTGCCAAGGCAATCTGATGCTCCCATGGCCTCTGGCAATTAAACAATTTAAAATGTTATTAAAGGCTCTCGTGCTGAACAGATTGGGGCGACAAAGAAAGCCTGTCAAAATCCGCCTCAAAATGCAGCGTGAGTGTTTGGCTTCAGTGCGAACCGATACAGTCCGTAGCGACGCGGCATTAAGTTTCATTTGCGACCGGCGCGAAGGTTGATTTTGAGAGGAAAAAAAAAAGTCAGTGGATGAGGCACTGATGCTACATGTGGTGCACTCACCTCAAAGCTGGTGTTGTTGTCATACGGGTGTTTGGATTCTCTGACCTGCACGGCCATACCTGGCTCCTCCATGAACTGGCAGGCGGTGAGAGAGAGACTGCACAACATGCTCTGACTGCAGCCTTTCAGCACCCTCTGCAGAATCTGAATGACAGAACATCCTCGTCACATTCATTCATAAACAAGGCGGGACGCACCACACCGGGCCCGAGCGCATCGAATGTGGAACCGTTTGAGTTTGGAAACCAGCGGGAATCGCTAACCTTTTCCCAGAGCGGCCTCTCCTCCAGCTGCATCAACATGTCCAGGATGTAGGCCATGTGCGAGGCGCCGTTCAGCTCCAGGGCTTCCTCGCTCAGTGGCGTCTCCGCCGGCCAGTCGGCGAGCAGCGAGGCCAGCACGTGGCGGGCGTAGAGCGTGGCGATGGCCTGGTTGACTTTCACCAGATACTGACGCACTGCCCTGTTGCTGCGCACGTCCAGCTCCTTGTGCAGGAGCGCCGAGCTTTTCGTGCGCCTCTGCTTCGCGTAGCTTAGCTGCAGGTCGCTCTCCGAGTTGGTGATGAGCTTCTGGGCCACGACGTTGAGCTCTTCTGTGGCCTTTTCACAGTGACTGGGTTTAGACTGGAGATGGGAGGGGCAGTGATGAAGAGGGAGATGATCGGATACAAACTTTCAGTACTAAAAGACATGAGCTACATAGCAAAGCAAAGGCTGAAAATCTGAGAGATGTCATCTGCTATTCATGAGGTTTGCTATTTAAAACCACGAGTCCCTCACCACGCAGGAGACGACAATCATATCGGTGTCCACAGCCTTGGTGTTCCTCTCCTCAGAGCGAGGCCGCCTGCTGGGCTGCCACTTCTGAGCAAGTGTGCGGATCGTCTCATCCGTTTTTATCTCCTCTCCATCAAATCTAAGAACAACACAAAGGCACAAAGCATGAAAACAGAAGAAGCAGAATTTGATTGTTGAAATGGCCCCAAAAAAAAAAAACAGTCATTGTTGAACTTGAGTCTGACCTCTTCTGCACCTCCAGGAAGAAAGAGTCAGTTCTTTTCATCTGCAGCTCATACATGGCCCGTAAAATGGGCAGGGGGGCGTTTAAGGCATCATGGGTGATCTGTGTTTAAAAACAAAGACAGTGATTTTAAAAAAAAATTTATGTCATCATCTTATATTTACATCAATCAATGAAGAACATCATGCCTCATCACCTGGAAGCAAATCTTTGTCTCCTCATCGAGACCCTCCAGGGGGTCGGGCTTGTTGACGTCGGTGTCATCGGCGCAGCAGCTAGAATGGTCCGAATCGTGCTCCTTGTCCTGCTCTCTCTGATCTCGCTCTGGGTCCTGGGCCATGGAGTGGATCTCCCTCTTGGAGGAGTAGAGCATGATGGACAGGATCTCCAGGTCTCGCAGCAGCCACAGTTTGCTGAAACCTGTCCCCTTGCTGCACTTCCTCACCAGCAGCTGGGTCAGTCCTGACTGCTGGAAGGCCTCCTGCGCCTCCTCCACTCCGTGCTTCTACACGAGAGAACACCAAGGGATGAGGATAGCGACTCTTCATCTATACCCGCAGCTATTTCTGATGCCATCGCCCAAATGTTGGATTTTAGGGAGGGGATGGAACACAACGGCACTCCGATATGGTAGATTAATAATCTAAGACATTGGTCGGGGACCTGGTGTTGTTGACTGCACGAATGAGATTCGTCTGTGTCTCTTTTTGTGATTTCGGTCTCGAGAGGTGCGGCAACTCGCTCGAAACCCCCGGGATCAGTGAACGTCTTGTATCATGTTACGTCTAAAAGTACCTTCAGTGTGTTGTAGAGGCCTTTCAGGGCCAAGGACAGGACCCAGGACGCCTCCACAGCATCCGAGGAGCCATTGTCCTGGCTTGTCTGCAGCAGGTGGCTGATGATGGAGGTGAAGTTAGTCAGGTAGCGGCTGAGCAGGGTCTTCTGAGACCCCTGGGCCTCCGACTGTCCCGGGAGGCTGCTTGCAGTGGAATCCTGAGACTGGATGAGTTGGTAGTCCTTCACTGTGGGAAAAGGGAAGACTTCAGCTCTGCTCATCCCGTGTTTAACTGCGATGTTCAGGTGCTGCCACCACACCAACCTGTTTTCCGCTTGCGTGTCTTAACGTCCACCACCGCAGCATGGTTCTTTTCTGTGAAGTGTTTGAGTAGGATCATGTTGTGCTGTTCATTGGCGTTGTCCACAAACACTGTCTGGGTGCCCACACACAGCACCTGACCAACACACACACACACACGTTAAAGTCACAGTTGGGTTTAGAGAATGAGAACGAAGTTTACAGCCCCCACAGAGCAGCAGTGGGTATGTTATATACTGACCTCAGGGAAGCCCACCAGCACCAGCAGGGTGAAGAGGTTGGTGCGTTTGACAGTCTGTGGCAGCTGCTGAATGCAATGATCAGTGAAGGCAGCGATGACCGGGCTCCACTCAGGACAAGCGTTCAGACTGTGCAAGATATCGGCCACGGTGCACGCCCAATCCAGACCGATACGGCTGCGATGGAGGAGAGAAGACTTTTCAAATCTGAAATTGACGGATGTTCATTGGAACAAACAACTACAAAAAACTCTAGCAAATACAATTTCCCAAGTGTGAGAAAGAGGAGAGATTGCTGTCAGATCTGTTAATACGTAACTGATCACATTTTGTTTGGCAATTGTTTGTGTAAATGAGACCCACTGCATCAACAAGGAAAAGCAGCACGTCTTCACTTCACAAAGAAATGACTTGAAAAGGTTCCATTTGCACAATATTTCAGCATGAAGATTATGAAAAGCATCATTATATTCTTAGATCTACCACATGAATCTAACTTTGGTAATTGTAAAATGAAAAACAAAGCGTCTTGGGAGGATCTATATTCTGATTGGCATCACAAACAGACCGTGTTGACAGGCTCACAAACACAATAAATTCCTTATACTGTCCACAGCCTCAGCTCCTGTCCTCACTCTCTGTAGAGCTCCTGGCCGCTCCTCACAGACAAGCCTCGTCTGCTGATTGGCCAGCCGGTTGAGTCTGACGGAATTGGTCAATTGACCCCAAATGATGTAGGATGTGTCCCTCACTATGTAATGTCAGACTCAGACAAATCAGGGAAAATCAACGATGGGCTGTTTATGAGTGCTTTTGTGATAAAGAACATTGGGGATTTACAGCAGACACAGTTTCTACATAGAACGCTAATGTGTCATAAAGACCTTGGATCTACACGCTAAATCAAATCCCAGAAATCATCAGCTGTCCTCTGTTGTACCTGTCCAGGCAGACAGCTCCAAGGCTGAACAGCAGCTGAGTGGTCCTCCAGCCGTCGCTGTCCGAAGTGGCGACCTCTCCTTGAGTAAGCAACTCGTACTTGTCGGCCAGAGCCTCCGTGACAGCGATGTCTGCTTCCACTGGGGGGATTCGAAGCAGCAACTGACCCAGGAGGCCCAGGGTGAGATGATAGGTCTCGTTCAGTGAGCCAGCGTTGGAAATAACTGCCCTGAAAAGCTGCGGCAGGATGGAACTCAAACTGGGCAGACACAGGGTACAGCCCTGAAAATTCAAGAGGGACAACGTAAATAGAACATCTCGTTTTTCATTTTAAAAGTCAGTGTTGGTTCGAAACATATGTGCCTGATCTTTACGTACTGGTTTGGCTGGAGGGAGCATGGCTGCAAGAAGTCCAAGTATCCTCTCTCGGGAGCATTCTGAAAACACATGCTCCTGAAGAGGAACCTGCGGGAGTCTCTCATCCGTCTCCTTGGCGATGTCTGATGCCGGCGAGGTGACTGTGCCTGGTCCAGACTCGGAAGCTGCGGGAAATGAAACAACGTATTTATGGTTGTTTTACTTCAGTTTAGAGACGATCCTGAGCTCTGATAATGGCAGTAACGAAAGGTATTTACGTCGGATCACAGGAGAGAGGGGGTCCTCACTGGCCTCGGAGGGAGTCTGGCTGAGACTCGGAGATTCCAGCGTGTCTTGAGTCACCAGTTTCTTCTTCTCTCCGGCTCCTGAGCTCGGAGGAGACAACACGTCTGGAGGAGCGGGAGGAGGAGAACCCACCTCTTTAGTCTTCCTCTCCTTCCCTGATGGTTTATTCTAATGGAAAGAGGAGGGCGATCCATTCATTATCATTTGATACTGTAGAGTACTATACAGTGTATTCCCTGCATGACAGATTCTATCTATCTATAACTCCTGCTGTGAGCACAATCAAATAAAGTCTATCTTAAAATATCAATGAGCTGACATTTCTTGCATGAACCTACAAACTGTGTATGAAACATTTGTTGTAGTTTGTGTGAAGGTTTGACACCCCTCTTCGTGCAAAGCACTCAGACCCTCATTCAGTTGTTCATCTCTAATTGGTCCACTAGTCAGGTCGAGGGTTGTTATTAGAAACGTGACCCGATGGCATTTCCACAGCTGATAAATCCCGTGCCTCCTCAAACCTCCTGGTAACAACCACAGGCCCCTTTATTCCAACTGACAATAAAGTTAAGTGATGCCTATGAAGAAGACGGCTGTAATACGATATTAAACCCTTTCCCGCTGTTTGAAGTCATTAAGTGGCAGCGATCAAAGAGAAGCCGGTGGAAGTCAAGAGCTGTAAAACTGGAAACCAATAAAATTTCAAGTACAACTGCACTTCTGCAGATGAATGAGCCATGGAAAATCCTGCTCTGAGAGGAATGTGTCTTCAACATAAACAGAGGAAAACATACAGTCTGTGACAGCATAAACAAATTAAACTATGAAGAGAGAAGAATGCAGGGCAGATTAGGGAGGATACGGGGAGGAATGGGTTCTATCAAATATGAGCAGTCCTGCTGCGAGAAGCTTAACAGAGGATGGTTTCCACACCATAATGATGATCCAACACAGACCTCAAAATCCTGGAGGCGTGTTTTTCCTCACAGAGGATTTAGTCTAGCTGGATAGACTGAACAGATTCCACAGCTGACTTAAGCTTCAGTCTGTAAAATAGCGACACACAAGTTTAATCTCAAAGTATCCTGAGTGTCCCTGCTATAGGACAGAGTAATAAATGTTAAAAGGTGACGATAATATCGAGTGCATGACACACATGGAACTCATCGGATGCATCCAAATCTTAAAATGTTATCTTATACACGGAACAAACGCTTATCTGTTTTGTCCGCGTTCCATTTGCTGCTCATCATTCATTCCGCCAAAAAACAAAGATGCATCGTATGATTTCCGAACACGACTCCTCACCTTGTCTCTCGGGGAGGACGGAGAGCAGATCGCCGCAGTGCTGCCCACCAGAGACGACGTGTCGGTGGCTGTGCTCAGCTCCTGAGACGACTCGGGGGAGACGGGACACAGCTCGCTGTCAGAGGCCGACTCATTGGACGAGAGCAGAGTGAGCAGAGCCGAGGAACGAAGACCTGCACGGAGGATACAGAGGAGTTTTCGTGAGAGGGCAAAAAATGACAAAAACGTTTAAAACAATGCCCATTAACGTGTTTGTACACTTTACCATCATCATCATGTCATCGAAAAGGCAGGGCTGGGCAGTACGCTAGACGTTATATTGCGATATAAATGACTTTGTTTGGTGAGAAGATAAGACAAGTAGTTCTGGGTTAGCTAGCAACAGCAACAATTCTCTCTCTCTCTCTCCCTCTCTCTTTAGGATTTTCAGGAGGACAAATCCAGATCCACTATTTCCCCTGGCCTTACCTTTGCCCGTCTGCCCCTTCAGCAAACAATCGGTGATGAGTTGGGAGCAGTGCGTCTGCAGGGCCGCGGCCTGGCTCAACGTGCCGCCGTCTAACGTCTTTCCATCCATCTTTTTCTCACTGCTCAGCTCTGACGTGTAAAGAGCCAAAGCAGCAAACAGCAGCCAGGAGTAGTTGTGGATGTAGGGTTGGATCAGCCGGTGGCGGTCGCTGATTCGGATGGTCACCATGGGATAGACCGTTATGCGATGGGTGGGCAGATGGCTGGAGATGGGAATTCAAAACAAAGCGGCTGAGTAAAAAAAAAAAGGGTCCGGGGGTCATGTCGAAAAAAATGAAACTAAACTTCTGTCACCTGTCAGGGTACTTCTTGGCGTTATAACAGCCAAAGCACAGATCGAAGTCTTCGCACACGTTGCAGTTGATCCTGCTGCCAACAATCAGCCCCTGACAATGGTCGCAGGCGTATTCCATGTTCACCATCTCATGATCGTCCTCGTGGCCCTCGGGTTTGGCACCACCTAGTTTACACACGCGCACACACAGTTAGGTTCACTTCAGCACCGGTCGCGATGGCAGGAGTAACGTGAGTGAGCTCACTGAGGAAGCAGGTCTTGCAGAGGTCCATGTCCATGCACTGCAGACATCGGTAGCGGTGCCACGGAGCCATCCTCTCACAGCCGTCACAGGATATGACGACATTGAGAAGGTCGCAGTAACGTGCAATGAACATGTGCATCTGTGGAGAGGAACCGGTACATTTTTTTTTTAAACACAGCAAGAAGATGACATTGACATATCATTGATGCTCCGACATCTCAGCACACAGCCTCTGTTCCAGTAAAGCCCCCCGGGCCCATTTGTTTCCCACGGCAACTGACATCAGACATTTTTATTGGTTTGCTAATGATCACACCTTTAAGTCTTTAACGAAGTGTGATGTAAAGTACCTTTCTCCTGTCCTCCATGCAGTCCTCCTCATCGATTTTGTCGTACCACTTCTCAAACATCCCGTCCATGCACTCGTCCATCCAGTCCTGGTTCTTCTTGTAGTCGGCAATTTCATCTTCCTCCGTCCATTGACTAGAGACGAAGTGAAGCCACAGACAGAATGAATCACTGTTTAACATCCGCAAAAACATTGACAAACTAATCTTGCGTCTGTGCTTCTCTGAGGCGCTTCTGATTTGTACCTGATGGCGATGTCATGGATACTGATGTTCTCCTGGGACATGTTGAGGAGCAGGTCAGGAAGCCCAATGTTCAGGAAGAGAGGAAGGTCGTGTATCTCCCAGTTCATGTCGAGGAGGTGCAACAGGCAGGTCTGCACACAGGACAGAGCCGGGAGCAGAGCTCTGGAAAGAAAGGATGCAGTGAGAAAAGGAAATCATCTCAAAGAATTACATCAGTTACTGCGGCAAACACGTTTGAATTGGTGAGAATGTAGAGACGACAGTATATGTTGTGTTGCACGGATAAGAGCTCACTTCTCGTTGAGGATGCTGAAGCCGTGTACCGCCTCCACAAGCATGAGCACTAGCTGATGGTAGGAAGCCCTCACCTCCGCCCCAAGCTTCTGCCCACTGTCCGACAGGTGGGAGAAATAACTGAAGAGATAAAACGGGAAAATATCGTGAGAGAATGTTGCGCAACTCATTTTGACAACCTGAAACAAACAGAATAAAAAAAGAGACGACGCCTTCTATAATGAGAACTGCATGTCAGACATAAATCCATACACTTAATCATTTTCTAATTTAATCCTAAACTATGTGAAAACAGTTGTCATACATTTGAATCTGTCTTTCAATTTTTGCATTAGCAATCATTCTTTGTGTTCTTTTAGGTAATCCCTCTCCTTACTGGCTAAATATTTATCCAGCGCAAAGTGCTCAGGATTACGGTGAGTCATACTCTAGATATACTAATGTGAGGAAGGAAGTGGTGAAAGATCTGTGATGACAAAAGATGCATGTTCAGCATGACCAGCTGCAGTAAATGCTGATCAATATCTGTGAATATACCGTCCACTGCAATTCATTTTTTACTGGAGGCAGGAAATTGTCAGAGCAAACCAAAAATTGTCTGTGACGTGCACTTAACAGAACATTTAACATCCACGCAGATGTTTTTTCTCCAGACGTACCAGGTGAAGTCTTTCTGACATGCCAGCAGCTCCTGCAGGAACAAGATGCAGGGGGCTTGGAAGAGGTGTGGTGTTCCCAGGGATTCCAAACACTGCTGCACCATCTCCAGAACTTTGCAGACGCTCAGAGCCTGGGCCTTGTTCAGGGACAGTGTCTGCAGAATGCTGCAAGGACAAGAAATTGATTATTTAACCCTGTATATGAGTTGAGCTAATGCAGGAGGAAGAAACAGAGGTTGTGGGTGTGTGTGTGTGTGGGGGGTGGGGGGTGGGTCAGTCACCTTGCAGTTGTGAGGGATTGGTCCCTTATAAAGTTTAGGATGTGTTTGAGTATCGGGTAGCGATCCTTGATGGAAGGGATCATGCGGGGCTCCTCGATTGATCGACAGGACAGGAGGCGCAGACGCGCCCGGTTGAACTGGGGCTTCCTCGGGAAGGTGGAGGGCGAGGCTGGTTCTCCTGACTGCGATGACACGCTCTCTGTGGAGCCTCTGTGGCCCCGTCGACTGTGTCCAGACAGTGGGTTTTGTGATGCGTTCTGAGCTTGAGCGCCGGCGGAGTTGTTCTGACCAACGCTGTCCTCAGAGGTCGGAGGTACCGGAGAGGAGCTGGGCTGGAAATCCCCCTCTGAGATGGAGCTTGAACGGAAGAGCGGCGCACTGCTGCCCTCTGCAGCTTTGGCGGAGTCATTTTCCTGGCACGTCACCCCACAAGGCGCAAATCTGAACAGCAAGAGGCTCTTTTCGATGCACATCTCCGCTAGAGGGGTGAAACATGAGAGATGTTTGAAAAATAACGTTGACCACTGGCCCTCCATGAATGTGACTTTTGCATTCGAGCGCTCACCTAACGACTCCATAGAGAACTCATCCGGAGCGCCTTCTTTCTCGTCATTCATTTTGCCGACAAGGAATCTCTGCTTCATCTCCAGCTGAGAGCAAAAATGACAGCACCCGCAATATTTCAGTGACACAAAGGAAACAGACTCCGCAGCACAAAATCAAATGGGGCATCCATCTCGTCACTCACCATCCACGTTCTGATGCTGTCTGCAAATGAATACACCTGCACGAAGTCTTCGCTTAGACACGATTTGCAATCCTGATTTACTGCAGATTTCAAGAACAGAAGGAAGACACTCAACTAAACTGCATGATACGATACAAAAAAAAATCACACGCTGCCTATAGCTGTGGTTTCTTACCAAAGGTCTTCAGGGCTTGGTTGAGGGTGGGTGTGTGGTACACCATGGCTGCCCAAATGGCGTTGACAGCCTGCTCTGTCTTTGGGCCGGTAGCTATCTCGTTCCTCATGGTCTGTTTTCTGCACGACTGCATGAGTTTCCTCATGAGCTCCGTTCTACTGTCCGATGATTCTTGTGAGGGGTTCCACCGAGCGAAGTCTTCCAGGAGGCTCACTAACTCATCAGGAGACCACGTGTTTGTCTACCGCACAGAATGAAGACACGGGAGAGTGAACATTAGTAAAACGCACAAGTTAAACCGAGTGAAAGTAAATGGATTCGGGCGTATTTGAACATACCTGGTCCGTGTGCTTTTTAGTATCATTGGTCTCCCTCGTTTCACAGAGTCCGTGCCGCAGTATTGGTTTCCATAAAGGAGAGGACTGCACATGGGACACTTTCCAAGATGGAAGCTCTTTCAAAGTGCGCATCTCTGGGGAAAAAAAGCAAGACTGATTGATCAGCATTTCATCAGCCAGCGAAAAAATGCAGACTATTCAAGTAAAATCACTTGTTCATTTCTAAAATTAAGACCATGTGTCAGGACCCATTTCTTTGTGATCATATAGCACTTGATCACATGAAAGGTTGCGGTCTGACACCAGGTGACCACACTGAACACGTGAAAATAAAAATGAATCTGTAATCCAAATACAAACACTCCATGGGAGGGATAGAATCGAGCAAGGGACTGATTTTCCATAGCCTCTCCGGCAGCTATAAACCCTGTATCTGGCCTGATTGCAATTCAGTAAAAGATGCCCTTTAGAGAGGCAATAAACAAGCCCTTATTTGTTGCAATTCTCATCAGGCAGGGAATCCTAATCGCTATCAATGAATGAAATATAGAGATGAGGAAATAAGGCAGGTCTCTGTGGCCTTCACATGACTGTAATTAGCAGGGCCAGTTATTTTTATTCAGATCTCACTAGATGATTAGCTGCAATAAAAAGACGATCACAGCAACGTCGGCCTGAGGAAGCAGTCAGGCAGTGTGCATTCAGATGAGCGGAGCTTTGATGAGAGGGCTTGGGATATACTTGTTGCAGCCCCCTTAGATGCAACAACTTCCTAAATATCCATAATATACAAGATCAAAAACAGACAGTTGTCCAGACAGTTTTACCATGAGGAGATTTCAGGGCCAGAGTTCTCGATGCGAGACGACCCATCAGACGAGCCACCAGCAGCTGCAAGTCCGACATCCAAGAGATGGTGATGTCAGGCAGTCCCAGCGCCGTCACGCTGAACTTGTAGCCCCACTCATTGTTGCTGCTGTCAGAGTGGAAGAGGAACTGCAGCTGAGGGCCAGCGTCAAATGTCACTTTCTGAAGTGGCAAAGAAAAACAACAGACATGAGCAAAGCCAAAATAAAAAAATACAACCAGTTGTTTCACGTGCTGTTCCATCCAGTGCTTTCCATTATCCTACCTTTGGCCACCTCTCGGTCCCAACCTTCATATCGTAGCGGACCTTGCCTCCTCTAGAGTCTGTGAATTCCAGGTAGTCGTATCTGTGAACATCAAGAGCACATAGGATGGGTAAACAGTACTGCTCATCAAAGATTAAAAAAAAAAAAAAAAATGAATATTTGACATAAACGTACCTCTTCTCCGTCTCACAACGCTCGTCAAACTCCACCTCAAAGGATGTAGCGCCGGGACAGGCAAAGATACTCGTCTCGTGCCGGCTGTTCTCGTAATTGTGAGGCGACTCCATCTTCCAGTTCCTCAGCACCACCGGCTGTTGGGGCTGGTGCCAACTCTCCTGATCCACCTGACAGTGACATGGTGTGCAGTGAAGGTTTGTTTCACTGAGTGCATTCGCTTTACTTGAATTTGATCTATTTCACTGAAGTTTATAATAAGCCACTTTACAGTGCTGAGACACTGTACTTCTGACGGCGTGGTTTTTAGTTTAAAATTCCTGCAGATAACCACATCTTCACAAGCACATGTTTACTATGTATACCAATATTTACTAGTCAATCCTGTAATATTCAACATGTCCAACGTCAAGATTCTGCATCGTCTGACTTGCTTTTGAGATGAACTGCAGGACTGTTCAGGTGGGATCAAGTGTTGCCACGTCGGTGTTTTACTTCTGTATCTCCAAAGTCTTAAACACTGAACTGCGCTTTCACTTATCCACAACACTCGGCATAAGAATGTGTTTACATTTAAACACCAGTGCCGTCATCACAGGGCAGAGCGACTGACCTTAGAGAACATGTCTCCAGAGTCACTGGACAAGCCTTTGAGCAGCTCCACCAGAGAGGAGAAGCTCCTCAGCAACACACTGTGAGGGATGTCCAGCGAGCACAGCTCCAGCAGGAAGATCATCTGGCAGGAAAACAAGAAAGATCCATTTTTGCTTTCATTCAGTCGTCGATTATAAACACGTGAATGTGGACGGTATGGTAATGGTACGTTACCAGTTGTCTGAAGACTGTGGCAAGGATGGAGCTGCCGAGTTTTTCTGTGATTTGAGCACCGGTGAATCTCTCCAGCAGCGAGCCAAGGGTTGTCTTGATGCTTCCCAGGAACTGATCCACATCTAATGTGGAGACAATGTTGAAGTGATATTTGATTGTTGTCCATTTTAAAGATTATTTACACGCGACAAATTCATTGTTGTGCGGGATCACGCTGGATCCTGTGCGCCACTAATACAACATTCCCTCTGAATCTCACATTTAAGGAGGATGTCTCTTGCCAGCTCCATGGCGACAGTTGAGGACGTTCCTCCTTTGAGCTGCAGGTAGCACCAGGAGAGCAAACTACCCTGCAGAGCCCAGAACAAGGACAGCAACACCATCCTGCTGGCTCCGCCCCTCTCGTCCACCATCACAACTTCACACTGAGAGAGAGGGAGGACAGGACCATGAGGAACACGGAAGTGAGAGGATGCGATTCCATGTCACGTCGCATGACCGCTGACGAGTTGAGAACACGGCTGCGACGTGTGTGTTAAGATGGAGGTCTCACCTCTCTTGTTGCCACCAGCAGCAGTGTCTCCATGACGGACAGAATGGGGCTGATGTCAAAATCTGAGGGGGCTCCTTTAGGAGGGAGCAGCAGAAGGCCACTTGGATCCTGGTCACTGAAAGTCAAAACACCACTGTGTTACGATTCTGGTCTGACGGAGTGTGTGAGGGGTTGGATTTAAATAGGGGATGCTTACCTGAAGTAATTACAAAGTGATTCAAACGTCACTTTTACAGACTCTGGTTGATCCTCTTCAGTGATGTTTTTCTGTAACAAGATCTTTACGTTACTATTTCAAATCTCTGTAAAATGATGAATTGCTATTACTATTCACTCATTCCCTTCCTGCCAGCTCGGTCATGTTAGCACATATCAAGTGTGTATGTGTATTTAAGTGCAAAATATTTCAACAATCTTATTTGTGCGAGCACCTATTTGTTGAATTTTGGGGAAAAAATCCAAACGTTTATTCTGATAAGAAAACATGACACAAAATCAATCCCTATCATACAACGACATCTAAAGTGTCGTCATGGTAGAGTCCATGGTACTGAAACATCGTTCCAGGAATCTCTGCATCCTATAAAATCTTGGGACATCCTGACCATGATCAAAGGAGAGGAAACGACATCATAATCAAATATCTATATAAAATCAGACAAAAATATGAAACGGTGAAGTAATGCTAAACCTCTAAACACCGGCCCTGTGTTGTTGTTTGTCTGCTTTATAAACTCACCATCATGTTGAAGAGCTTGTCCCGTCTGACGTGTTTATCAGGGAAGAAAACAGCCGCTCCATTCAGAATGGCTTTGACTGCTTCTTTGTGCAAAGCTTTTTCCACTGCTGTCTCTCCCTCTGGACCGTCCACAACTAACAAACAAGACAGTGATCAGTCCTTTTTTTTTTCTTCAAAGAGTTTGAAATGAACCACGATAAGCTACTATATAAAAATGGATTGTTTGAAACCACACAAGTTCCACAGCTGTGTGACACCGGTTCTTACTTTGGCAGAGGTGAGTGTAAAGTTCCCACACAGACCGGACGGAGTCGCTCAGATGTTCTCCACAGCTGGACGTGGATGGACCAGCTGCTGCTGCTGCTGCTGCTGCTGCTGCTGCTGCTGCTGCTGCTCCCTCCTCAGATGCTCTGCTCTCCTCTGGGCCCTGGGACTCCAGGGGGTTGGGCAGCATGGGGAAACAGTTCTGCATCAACTGGAGGAGCAGGACTCTGCTCTTCAACACCTCATCCCCCTCACTGAGACAGAGACACGAGACACCTTGATATATCTGAAACTCTGCAACTGACAACCGGGTGTGATGCCTTGGTGTGAACACGCCGTGCCGATACTCACATCTCCCTGAGTTTACTGTAGAAGTCCCAAAACAGGTTCAGGCCGAGACCACTGAAGTCTAGAAGATACTTCTGCTTGAAGTGAGAGGCATCCTTTCAAAACACATGTGATGAGACGACGTTTGTGATAGTTCCTCACACACACTCCCTGAGCTCTGGATGAGGACTGACTTTCTCTGGAGGAGCTTTATGCGAGTGAGTAAATGTCCGAGTGAGAGGCTCAGGACAATCTCATTTTTCCTGTCAGTCCCTCATATGCATTGTATAAGATAAAAGAAGATAAGACAATCCTTTATTCCAATATATAGCTCTGGATTCTGTCTGAATGAGATTATCTGGAGGATTCATCATAAACAAGTGGGCGTATTAATGACATTTCAAACGAACAGCAGACACAAAAATGGAATAAAACAATACAAGATCCAGGATGAAGAAGTGACGCTCTTACCATGTCTCTTGTTAGCTGTTGAATGAAGAACAGTGTCTTGTTGAGAAGACAGAGTCCAGTGACAGAATCACTGTCCACGCTCTCTACCTCTGGACTCAGTTCATCCAGGTCTCCCAGCTTCTCCGCTCCAGGACAGAGGTATCCACTAAAACTAATGGACTGCACGCCGAGGCGTTCAGCAGAGTCCTGCCTGGCGCAGAGGAATTTCACCATCAGGAACTGGGAAGACAAGGGTAGAGCTTTTAGTGGGAACGCGATTCACAAATGTTCCCTTCCACTTGTTAAGTGCAGTGTGTACGATTTAGCGACATCCCTTCAAAGCGTGTGGGACAAACGTGTCGCCTTCACTCAAAAAGGGTCAAAAGTAAATATAGAGGTCTCATTTGATTTTAAACTTAAAATGTCATTATGACTGTTACAGCGTGACCGTCAAAATAAGAACCATTTGAACTAAATCTTACACGCTGGACCTTTAAAAGTATTTTTCTACGTTTACAGAGGTACGTGATTGAGTGGATGAGGGCTGATACAACGACACCAACGCTCGACGAGAGGCTTCAAACGACTCAAGAGGACTAACTCAAGTTGTCTCTCAGTGGGTTGAAGTGGATGCAGTCAGCACGCATGTACCTTTGCAACGCGACACTGCTGCAGCTTGATCTCCACGTCGTTCCAGTCCTCCTCGAGTTCAAACCAGCCAATGGGCTCATCCTCAGACGGCGTAGGAATCTTCACACTGCAGGTCAGGTGACAGCATGGTGTGTCAGCAATGCACACAGAGCACATGGGCAGAGCCTCACACCGCAGAGGAGAGTCGGCCACACACTGACTAAATATACCTCGCATTACAATTGGATTAGATTATGGAAAAGGATGACACAGGAGATTGTAAACTCAAAAGAGAGAGTAGTGGGTTCTTACTTGTCTTGTACAAACTCCTTATAGTCCGTGTAGTCCCACTCGTCGTACTTTTTGAATCTCTTGAAATGCTTCTCTGCATCGAAAGGGTCTTCGTCTTTGTAGGCGAAGACAAAGCCGCATTTTGCGCCAATCGCTCCTTTTCGCACCTTATCGCACAAAGCAGAGAACAGGTGATGAGAGCGGTAACATTCAGGCAGTGTGTCACACAGTGTGTCGGCAGCATCGCGCGTTCTGTCAAACCACGGCGACCCTCACTTTGATCTTCATCTGAGTGACCTGGAAGTTGCTCTGGTCCTCTGTCGACAAGATCACACTGGCTTTCTTCCTGCCGCTCTCTGTGAGAAAACCTGCGAGGGAACGGACACTGATTAATAGCTCGGGGGCTGTTAATATCGTACATAAAACTAGACTATGTGATGTCATTGGTCTCAGCTGTACCATCTCCAGTGGAAGATTCTGTGAGCATGTTCTCCGGTCCCGATTTCTCCTCTTTACTCTTCACATCACAGGCCTGTAGGTGCAGCTGGAGGGGCTTTCCTGGATGGTGAAATAGATCATTCGAGCAGCTTTCAGACATGCAGTGAATCACGGGAAATCCCCGGGCATTCTCCGCGGGTGCTGCATGTGCATTTCTTCACTGATAACCACGCTGAATTGCAACATCGTAACAGACTTAGTGGTCTTTCCCTCCCGAGTCTACGGGTTCATATGTGTTTTCTTGTGAATGAGAGTAAAGGAGGGCCAGTTACCGTTGCGGTAGAGTAGTCGCAGCCTAACAGAGGCCATGGACGCGATGAGAACGGAGGCCCTGTACTCGGTCTCTAAATGATCGTTGAGGCAGGACAGAGCCTGGAGCACTTTGGCCACGCTGCCTCTGGCCAGGGCGAAGGCCAGTAGAGTCAGTTCCGCATCAGGACTCACACAGCAGCTGCACAGAAGCAAAGCAATAAACACAAGTGAGTGCGAGCGGGTTCGTTTAAGCCAACTAAATATAAACTCATCCGCGGTCATCAAAGATCTGTGATAACCGATGTGTTAAATAGAGAGTTATTTTCCTGGCTATGCAATTAGAATTCATCTTCCCACTCTTGCTTTGAGCTTTAAGGAAGCGCCTCGCTGATTCTAACGCACCATCATCTAACTCCATGAGTTAGATGAGTCCATGATGTCAACGATCTTGTCACAGTAGCTGGTTATCGTCAAGTATCCGGACTTTGAAAATAGCATGCAAGAAAGAGAGTCTGGCCAATTTCAGGGAAGAGGAAACATGCAGATGCAGGAAACTGTGAAGCTACTGTTGTTTACAACTGAGTGATTATCAGAGAGGTTCTGTTGTTGCTAGAGAAATGATGAGACAGTTTTGATCAGGAGGGAGTCAAATCTATCATCAAAGTGTTATGTCACATAATCAGAGGATTACACTAATTTAACTTAGTTGTCTTAATACTGCGCTGAGACGTGGAAAACGGCAAAAACTCAAAGTGAGAATAAATGGCTTCATTGAGATTCTTGCATCATCTATGAAAATAACATTTGATATCAATTGCCAATTGTTTCTATCATGTTGTTGATAAAGCTACTGACTCAAACTGATGGATTTTCCGGTACATCAACGGCAAAGTAAATGGAAGCAGTGTTAACCGACGGTGCCTCGGACAATCAATGCTTTGATTTTCATGTCTTATGAGCTCAGCGTGACAGAGATAGATGGTGTGTAGGTGTAATCCGGGTAGATCATTACTCGGCAATCCTGAGCAGAAATCCATCCACCTCCTCCAGGATGTTCAACGAGAAGAACTTGGGGAAGTCTGTGGACGATGGGGTCAGGGACAATGGTGGCATGTGGCGTAAAGCTTTTCTATGAGGAGAAAACAAACGGTAGCTCAGAACACGACCACTTACTTAACAAATCACCGCACATAACCATCACGTAACTCACGTAAAAAAAAATTTTAAAAATGTTTTTTTTAAAACATGCAGTGGAGCTTCTTACTGTGTGCTCTGCAGGACAGTGTGAGCCAGTGCAGGGTTGGTCTCCATGGACGCAGTGACCAAGGAGGTGAGGAGGGACAGGTACCAGATGGCCGAAGCATCAGAAACAGACACCTCTTTACTCTTTGTAATCTGATAACCCAGAGTCTTCAAGCCGTGAATCCGCGTGTCACATCCGTCGCTCAGGCAGCGCTTGATGTTAATTTGAATGTCTGGAATACAGTGATGACATGATATGGTTAGAGCAGACTGGTGGAATACATGGGACAGAAATGTCTTAAGTCACTAATTCCTCCGAGTAGGATATACTTTTATATATTTTTGAGACGTCAGGAATAAAACCAATCACTGTGACCGACGGATCATTTATGCGGGTTTTCCCCGTTCTACGCTTCTTTGACATCACGGTGGTGGACCCCTGGGTGCCTTGGTATAAAGGACAACCCACAACAGCACCCGTCTACAGTCAGTGACTCACATTAGCCACGCGGGAGAAGAAGGAACCTGACCAATCTTTGCACTGGACTTTGTCATGTGAAACAATAATCAGTAATAGTAACTAATAAATCAAACAGCTAATGTGCTTGGCCTCTGTGTTGACCGTGTGAGGTCAGACTCACTTAAAAGCCTTCGCAGCATATTGAACTGCAGATGTATCATTTGAGGCTTTCAGACACTTTTCAACTTTATCAAGTTTAAGAGAAGAGCAGAGATGTGGAGCAGCTGTGCAGATGTTGACCAACAGTACAGGGTTAGGTGAGGACAGATCTATGGGAACAAATAATGCGATTCATAAAGCGGATAGCTTTAGATTGATTCCGAGAAGAGCGGAGTCAAATGAATGGGTCAGAAGGGAAGATTTGAGATCTGTCACATGATTTGGTCATTTGGATAATCATGATTGATTGTCTGAATGTAGAGGGATCTTCTTGAAAGATACTGAGTGGGGACAAGAGCTGATCATTGAGATCCTGCCCATTGCTTGGGAGGTTGAAGCCAAATACTCCTTGCCTTATCTTTCCATTCCAGACATCAGAGAGAATCTATAATAGCCTTCATTTCTCAAGCTACGCAGTTTATGGGACGTTCTTCCGGTCAGAACATCAATACAACATGTAGGGAAAGTTCACTCTCTGTCCCTGGGTTACACTTCATGTCTGATCTGAAAACCATCACAAACCATAACAATTCACACACACACACAAAAAAACTATCGAAAGTGAAGCAGAAAAGAGTTTAAAGCATGTGCAACAATGGCGCACACGTAAGATCTTAGTTCAGAGAGAAAGGTGGTAAAGCAGGGGCAATTTGGAGAGTAGGGAGTGACGTAAGAGATTGTTACTTAAATCCTCTGCCTCATTAGCATCACAAGACCTCATCTGCCTGGGCACCTCACCAGATGAATAAACAGATCTAGTCACAGCCCAGGTTGATCAATCTGAAAAGGATTTAGTGAGAACCAATGGCCAATCTGTAGTTGGATCTGAAATTCATGGGAGTGATAAAAAACAACAACAACACAGAATTTGTCAGCGTCATTTTTAACTCTACTAAATTCCCTTGCACGTAGCTGCTCTCACTTCTTGTTGTGATTATCATTCACATGCACTTGCCGGTTTCAGTCTCTTCTCTGTGTGGCTGTTTCTAATCGGGAGTCATGTGGCCCGGTGGCTTTAAAGACGGACCGAGTGGCATGCCAGCTTGCATGCCAATACAAAGGCAAGGCATGTATCTGCTCGGCTACCTACGAACCTTGTGTTGCTCTCCTGTTGCTGATACCAAGCTCACACTTCACGGCAGGGGAGCACATCATGAGGAACATTTCTTCGTAAGCATCAGTGAAGGACCAAACAAAGCCAAGATAAATATGACACACTCCCTGGTGCACAGACAGACACACACACACACACACACACACACACACACACACACACACACACAAAGCTGCCACACAGATTGACAAGTAGTGACTCACATGGGTGTGAGATGTTTGCATTCTCGAGCAGAGCTACGTAGCCTGTGACATTGCTGGGGATTCGGATGTCTCTGATCTCCTGCAGGGAACGCCGGTTCTTCCCCACAGCAACCGAGACCAGCTGAGGCATGTAGCTGTGGTCGTTGGAGGCCACGGCGATGGCCAGTCGCCTCAACACCACATCTGGCTTCATTTTGAATCTAGAAACGGCAGGGGAAAAAAATGGATTTGCATGTTGCAATGTATGACACACACATGGGCCAACAGCTCGGCGAATCCGGGATTCCAACACGTGCGACAATCAGCTGCCGTGAAATCAATCAAGACGTTACCTGATCCAGTGTGAGCGTGCGCTGCCGTCTGACTGCCAGAAAGATGCCGTCTCTCCGTTTGTCATCTTGTAAATGTCGGAGACATTGGATGACGCTTCTATTGTGCTGTAGCACTGTGTGACCACCTTGACCTTGTCCACCTCGGGGTCACGGTCAAGCTCCGCTCTGTATTGGATATCTAAATCTGAGAGAGGGAATGTAGGACGACTGTCAACGTCGTGCAGAAAAGCGAGTGCACTGCTGAATACGTTTCCACATACGCTCCGAACACAAAGTCAGAAATGCACAGTTCAAACAGATGATGAGAAACCGGACAGAAAGGCTGTGACCATTCCAAGCTATTCCATCGATTATGTGACGCATGATTCGCATCTCTTGAAGTGGGGAAGGTAAAACCAAGCCAAACTAACACGGCAGGTTGCGGCCAATCTGCATGCCGATCTCTTGGTGCTCACCTCTCTCCTTCTGCAAGAGGAACTCTAAGAAGTCCTGCACTACACTGGACCTCATGGTGCAGATACTGTTGTATCCCTCCAACACGGGGAAAGGGATGGAACTGCTGGGAATGCGGTTCCTGTGTAAAAACTTCAGGATCTTAGAGGCATGTGCCCCTAGCCGGTCTTTGGTCTTGGAGAATATGTCAACAAAACCTGTGGAAACAAGACAGAAAAAACACCTGAGTTGTCATGGTTAACTATTTGGCTTTGTTTCTATTCAAATGAGGTCAGCCTCAATCACAGAGGTAAACAAATCACATCTTGAACCTGGGGTTAGGGAGCACGCCTGAAGCTGTCTTATCACATGACTCAGCTCTCCTTGCAGATTAGCTCCATTGGAGTTCTTCAGGGAGATCAGCATGCTCTCTACATCCACCACCCCATCCCCTTCAGCATCAAACTGTCCAAAAGCCTGAGACAGGGAGAAGGGACGAGACAATTCATATGCAGAGACAATCACTGACAAAGGACAGAGAAATAAAGTGAGTTCAACCTGTATAAATAACTAAGGCTATCATTGGTTCATAGATATCTAAAAGTACAGCGTGTAGGATGACCACACCCTTCCCTTCCAAACACATCGGAGAGCCTATGGTTGCCTTCTGGAAGCTTTACTACTAAAAAGAAAAATGTTATGTTTGTCCATTCGGGGCTACTGTAAAAAAAAAAAAAAACACTGCTGCATCATGGAGGCCTGTGAGGAGAACCCACTCACTCTCCAAGTAAACATAAAAAGGGCTCATGCTCAATGGAAGCATTGGATACTTTTTCCTGGTGATTATATCCTATATATATATATATACATACACACACACACACACACACACACACAGATATATATATATATATTTCACATTCCATGATCTATGTCTCCCAAAAGAAACTGAAACGATGTAACCTCACTTTCATACACTGGACCTTTGTGATTACATACAGTGCAGTCATCTAAAGCAGGGCCATGACATTCCACGTGGGCCAGCACAAAGACTAAAGTACACATTCATTAGTGAACACATTCATTTACAACCTTTGGCCAAACAACAGATGACAGCCAACAAAGCAGCCAGGGAGGCCAAAGTTGAAACGCCACTGACAATAAACCTGACATGATGACAACTCAGTTCTCTTGTTGCACTGCTCAGCCTTAAGATGACAGGGCAGATTGTACCACGGGTCGTGTGTCCCCCCCCCCCCCCCCCCCCCCCCCCCCCCCCCCCCCTCTCTCTCTCTGATGACCTCAAAGGCATGTTGTTCCCTTGTCACTCCTCATTAAATGGACCTGATGGTATCAATCGGTTCTCCTACACCCACACGAAATCATGACCTCTCGTTTGGGAGCTTCTCTGTGGTCTCATACCTCTTCGCATTCATCCCTCGGAGCGTCTCTGGTCTCCAGCACCTCGCAGAACTGCTCCACATTGACGTACTCCTCTCCCCGGTTGAGCCGGTCCTCCAGCCACCGCACCAGGACACCCTCGTTCCCGGCCAGGACCGACTCGTGAATGGCGGCCCCGGAGTCGCTAATACGGGCCGCCGCTTCCCTTAGCTTCACTTGCTCCAGGAGGACCCCGGGGCTGGGAGGTCCGCCGGTGGGCACGGACACGTTATTCGATCCCCTGACGCTCCTGCCCGACCCGGAGCCTCCGCCGCCGCCGACACCGCCGCCAGTGGCTGCAGAGGCCGGACTGTCTTCCGCGAAGCCGGGGCTCTCCGTCTCCATGTCCTCCTCGTCGCCGCTGCCGCCACCGCAGCCGCTCTCCGCGTTCCCCATTACTCTTTGACCGAGCGAGGGCGGCCCCGAGAATCCCTGCGGCCCGCTGGCTGTCGGTTTTAGGACGCTTGGGCCGGTCAGACCTCTTCAACATTCACCTACAGCGAAAACTCCACCGACCACTACTACCGCATTGACGTACCGTACGTCAACCTGACAGAAAACGTCCTCTGCGTAATTGGTCTGCGCATGCGCGGCGTGCTCTGCTTTGCGGAAGTGCTCGTCGCCGCCACAATTTTGCCGTGTCAAAGGATGTGAAATTATGCAAATGGACGAAATACCTGGAGGTTTGAATGAACAGCATGCAGACCTATGTTTTTGTGGGGCTGCTGTCCGTGGTGGTGGCGCTGTTTCTGGCGCCGCGAGAGTGGACCCTGATACTCGGTTACGGTTCAGCGCAGGGCCCCTCGGTGCGGCTCCTGAGCAGAGATGAACTGTCACGGTTCGACGGAGAGAGCGGAAGTGAGGGCCTGTACCTGTCCATCCTGGGACAGGTGTTCGATGTCCACAAGGGACACAAGCACTATGGACCAGGCGGTGGCTACCACTTTATGGCAGGTGACTCATCACTTATTCTACCTTTTTTTTTTTTCTCCTGCCATTATATGTCTTTATTTTCATCTTTGTATTTTGTTTATTTGACAATTCATAGTGATAATACATTAAAAAAAAACTACAAACTATTGTGGTCACTCTATTGTGTAATTGAAATACATAACATAGTCGATGAAACCGTGTCAGCATTGTCTGATGAATCACCTTTGAATACATCTATTCATCCAACCACACATCCATTAATCATTCTTTCATCCATCCACTCATCTATTTATCCATACATCACATCCCACAGCTAATTATTATTGATTGTATTATCACTTGGGGAAACTTTGAAAATGAAATAAATACACCTGTTTAAAATCCTGATTTTCATCACATATGACCAGAACCATGTATTTATCAAGTCTTGATGTGCATGCTTTAAAAAAATACTTTTATACCTAATGCAGCACTGTACATGACTCTGTGTGTGTGTGTGTGTGTGTGTGTGTGTGTGTGTGCGTGTGTGCAGGCAGAGACGCCTCCCTGGCCTTCATAACTGGAGACTTCACAGAGAGCGGTCTGTCAGATGATGTGTCCAGTCTCTCCCCCCTGCAGGTGGTGGCTCTGTATGACTGGCTGGCTTTTTACCACAGGGACTACCACAACGTGGGTACGTGGACTTCCACCAGCAAGCTCACTTCATCCGATCTGTCCATATGAATCATTACCAATCAAAAAGTCATGATATCAAATGGTCTGTCTGGACACACAGGTTTGTTAATTGGCCGGTTCTACAGTGAGACCGGGCAGCCAACTGAGGCCTTGCAGCAGGTCGAGGCGTCGTTAGCCGAGGGCAAACGGTTGAAGGCCCAGTCTGCGGCCGAGATGGTGCGTTTCCCAGCATGCAATTCAGAATGGAGCTCTGCCAAGGGAGGAAGGGTCTGGTGCTCCACCAAGAGGTATCGCATCAATCTGGCTGAATCATACATTAAGAAGCCCTCAGGGTGAATGATTGTGTTATGATATACGAGACACCTGTAATCAAGCAGGCCATACATTATCCTACGTAATGGGTTTCCATTAGACCTGATTTATTTCCTCCTCAGTGGTGGAGTGGAAAGAGACTGGACGGGCGTCCCAAGGAGACTCTTCTCCGCAGGATCCACTGGTGCTCGTTGTGTCTGTGTGGAGGAGCCTTCAGCAGCAGAGGACGACCCCAACCTGCAGAGATACGACGGCTGCCCTCCGCAAGCCGTCTCCTGCTTTGTTGGAAAGTCTTAGGCCGGAAAATGCACTTAGTCACAGCCTGTTACTTTATAGTCAACTCAGGGAAAAGGGGATTTTTTTTTTGTACCAGTAACGCACAAAATAAAGAGTTGGAATACATATGTTTGTTCTGATGACCTTTATGTAAAGTTGTCCTCCCTTTCTCTAAAAGGATACACCAGGAAGAGACAGGCTAGATATCTGAGCATACAGATACAATACAATGTGCATAAAAGATTAAACAATGTGCATAAAAGATTAACAGAGGCAAGATTTAGGTTTGTCACAATGACAAGCACAAACTGCATTTAAGTACAAAACAGTTGTAGTGGTCAAAAATATCACACATTTATCTGTACAATTTAACAATACTTAAGGAGGCCCCTCTACCCGGCTGCCCCGCTACGCCACATTCTCGCCCATTGTTCGGAAATGTTATGTGATGTTGATAAAGTGCACCTGTTAGGCTTAGAAATCAAGACGTGAACAATATAATGGGTCAAGGTGACAACTTGACTTGAGGCAACATCTTGGGGGTGGGGGGGGGGGGCATGATTGAAGCTTCCAACAACAATCTCATGGCAGGTTAAACATGGAATGTAATGGATTCTCAGATATGACTTTGACAATTAGACATACAAAAAAAAATGAATCAAGTGACATGTACTGTACTTAAAGTGATAAGGGTTGTGATTGGAATTCTTTCCATGGTAAAATAAAATTGGAATAGTCACATTTTTCTAAACACCAGGTCAAGAACTGGGCATTTTAACTTAATTTGGCAAATGCCCACACATGTCGCTTTATGTGGTGATCTTGGAGAAAATATTGTCTATCTTGCCCATATTTGTCATCTGTTACCTATCATGGTAAAATAATATCAGTGCAGTAATTCTGAAAAATAACTAAATAGATGTAATTTGGAAAAGATGCTCATTAAAAAAAAAAGGAATTGAGATGCTTTCCATTTAAATGCCCCTTCCTTCTCCTACATGCACCAGTCTATGCATTACTGCTGTGACAAAAGTGAAAAACAAAAGATTGCTGTTGGATCAGTCCTTAATGATCCACTGACCAAGGGGCACTTTGTATTTCCACTTGGTTGACTGCTGCCTCAGCTCTTTTTAAAGGTAAATATTTATTTTGTAGCAGTGATTTCAGTGACGTTTTTGGTCATAAAAGAGGCTGATGGGGAAGACACACCCCCCAAATCTTAACTTGATCATTTGTCGTCATTTATGATTGAATTGAATTGCTCAGCAGATTCCTGCTGGTGATAATGAGAGTTCATCAGTACAAACATACATTACGTAGTTTTGGAAATAGATTAAGAAATACAGTCCAGCCGCCACTAAGCTGGAGGAGATGTTTATATCATCTTTACCATACTTTGATCAAAACAGGAAAAAAAAATGTTTCACCTTCTATTTGAAACGTGCCTCTAGAACATTAATAGTTTGTCGAAGACTGGAATAGTATAAAGGCTATGGTCCAAGTCCGGCAATGTCCGGGAATCTCTTGTTTGTTTGTCCTGCTACTCGTGTCCCTTCTCCTGGTGTGCCTGAAAAAGTGTGCAGGGTTGGGCCCGGCATGCCCAGGTTCAGAGGATGGAGGATACCCAGGCTGTTCCATTACGAGACCCCACCCAAAGTTAGTACATCGAAGCAGATGTCACACACCCTCACTGGCTTGTTCAGGTCGAACTTGATGATGGGTATCTCCTTTATAGAGCACTTGTGACACAACAGGCGCCCGCAGTGGCGGCTAGGGTCAAAAGAGGAATGCAGGGTTGATCATTACAGATTTAAATATAGTTAAATATGAGAACAATAAATGCTATATTCGCATCAAGCACTAACCAGTGATGTTTCCTTGTTGTAACACCAAATTTGGCAGCACATTCATAGCAGTTGGACCCATCACACCACGGGGGCTCTTTGGACAACATATCTGAGCAAATTGGGAAATAACATCATCCTCATCATTTCCACTTTATCTGTGGTGAATCTCCAACACACAGTGAGATGTCACAACTTACCTAGAAGACGGAAGAGTAGCTGTTTGGTTGCAACTTGGTAGTTGAAAATGTTGATGCCCTGATTATTATTGATGCCCAGTCTCGCCCCAGCCCTCACAATGGCACGACAAAGATTAGCATTTCCTTTCATATAGGCCAAGAGCAGGACTGCAAGAAAAACACATCATACTCATTTTGTGATTGGTGAAAAGCCGATATTATCATTATGCAATATTCAAAGCTAGCAAGAGATATAATTATGGCGACAGCACCTGTGTTCCCTTCATTATCGGGCTTGTCCAGAGGGTATTCAGGCATACACTCCAGGAACAGCTCAAAAATGGCAGCAGCATTTTCTTTCCCATAATGTCCTAGAACGTGCATTGGTGACTGACCCCTAAAGATACAGGAGACCAAAGGAGACACACGAGTCAACTCTAGGTATAGTTGCAGCAGGTATGATTAAGTTTTGTTCTCTAAACATTAATTTCTAAGTTGTTTTTTTCATGTACAATGTCTCGCTCCTCTTCTCCTCCATATTTAGACAAACGGCTGAAAAGCGCTTTTGGAGAAATGTGCCATTAACGTCTCAATAATGTGATCATAAATAAAGTGTACCTGAGATTAAAGGCCTCAGCATCAATGTTTGACTCAGTGAGAAGAGCTCTCACATTATTAAGGCGGCCTTGCATCACAGCCAGATGCAGAGCTGGGAAGAATAGAGAGAAACAGGAAAGGTGATTGAGTGGTCAAATAAAGTACAACTCTTACCTGAATAAGAAAAAGGAAATTTCCTCCATTTGAGTATTAGCATGATTTGTGTACATTTCTGCATATGACAACAAACTCTAGTAATGATAGAAAGGACCGGAATCATCTGGTCATTGTGTGAACTAGTGATGAGTGAGTGGGCAAAATAAGCATGACAACATTTAGTGCCTGATTCTCAGCAACAACAGATGTGTGCAAAAGCCTGGTGCTACTATTTACATACATACATTCACAGTAGATACATAATAATGACACAGTGATAGAAATAGGTACCATTATTTCCATTTTCATCCTCAGCAGCAAAGTCGATTCCATTCTCTATCAACACAGAACAAATGGTGGCCAGGTCCTGTTGGGCAGCCAGATGGAGGGCTGTCTGCCTGTGTTTAGTCAGCTCATTCACTTTGGCTCCGGCAAGTAACTAGAAAAGGGGAGTTAAAAACGACATTACTTACAACACTCTTAATCACTTCGAGTGGAATGAAGAGCACGGAGGTGTGGCGCGACAGAGGTGTCGTACCAGGTTGCGGACGATGATCTCAGATCCAGCTTGGACTGCAAGGTGGAGAGGGGTGAGTTTGGCTGCGTCCTGAACCCTGGAGTTGACGTTAGCTTGGACACTGATGAGGAACAGGACGCTTTCGATGTCTGAATTTTGCACAGCCAAATGGAGAAAGTTCCGGCCTTTATTGTCCACCTGAACGGAAGCAGGAGGTCGAGAGCACAATAATTCAAGCGTGCACAGTTTTCCAGCGTTGCCACGGTAACCCTTATGCATTTATGTCCGTGATACCTGTTCAGCAGCACCTGGCTCCCTCTTGAGGATCGCCTCTGCTGCCTTATTGTTCTTGTGCGTCATAGCACAGGCAAAGGGGGTCATCCCTTGACGGTCTCGAATGTTGAGACGAATGTCCGGATGGGAGATGAGGAGCTGTATGATGACGTTGTGCTGGCTACTAATGGCAGCATGGATGGGAGCTCGGCCCTCTGCATCCTGAGAAATTCAGGGGGTTGAACAATGGGGAAAAGTGGTATAAATTATGACAAAACATATCAAAACAAGTCCCCAAGTACCATCGCAGAGAGATGGTCTCAGGTCCTGGGACTGACCTGTGTGTTAACATTAGCTCCAAACTCTAGAAGGCACTGCACCACCTCCTCCAGTCCCCAACTGCTCGCCAGGTGGAGGGGTGTTTGCCCATCTCGGGCTTCTTCATCTCCTTCCCCATTCGGACCAGGCTGCCTGGGGCTGTTCACGTCACAGCCACTGCAGAGACAACAGAGGCAGCCAGTTACAACATTTAGACACATCCATGTCCAAACAGCAAGGTTATGAAAAAAAAAAAAGACAGGCAAACTTTGTGAAAAAGATGATAGAATTATCTCTAACGGATTCAGAGTCTACGTAAATATATTGATCCCAAATCACAGACGTAAGGAAAACGTGTCAGACCTGCGAATGAGGAAACAAGCAGAGATCTCGTTATTTTCATCAACAGCTCTGTGCAGGAGAGTCTGCTGGCAGCCGGAGGGGCCTGTGCTCCAACTAGTCGCATCACAGCCATGACGGACCTGCATTGGAAATACGGTGTCATCTCACTGAGATTTCATTTGCTATTCAATAAACTGAGCGCATACAAAGGGGGAATGAAGGGGACCGTCATGTCGAAATGTGTTGGGTCTGACTTTGTCTCACCAGTGTGGATGCAATATCCTCCAGGCCATTCTCCAGCGCCAGCCACAGTGGAGGGTCCCCTTTGTCATTCACCACTGACATATCAGCTCCTCTTGTGCAAATGGCATCTACCACCAGTGGCAGCTGGTTACTGATGGCCAGCTGTAGTGCTGTTTGTCCCTCTTGAGTTCTAGCAGTGGAGGAAAAAGATATAAATACAACTGTGTGATAATCAAAACGCTTTCACCTCAAACGTCTTGACGAGAGAACTGTTTCTATAAAACCAGACGACAGACAAATACAATGACATTTGAAATGGACATTTTACTCTGAAACCACCGTATTTTAGGTCCAATCTTTTTATTCTTACAACTGAACAATGCTGCTGAAGAGTCACTGCCAAAGAGCATAAAGAGCAATGGCCCAAGCATATACCTGGAAAGGCCATTACACACCATGTGTGTCCACTGCTACCAGCAAATCAACAGAGGCTTACATGTCGATCACAGTCCATAACGACTGTGCAGATTACCCACTTTTGCAGCAGAACACAAGTATTACCTCACATTGATGTCTGCCTGATGTTCGAGAAGGAAGAGGGCACTCTTGCTGTCCTGTCTCTGAATGGCCATATGAAGCAAGGTTTGGCCATTGGACATGGTGTCGTTGATAGAAGCCCCTGAGCCGAGCAGCTGAGCTGCTATGGTATGCATACCTAACGGGGCCACAGCACACAGGTTATATATTACACACTGATTCGTTGCAAAACCGACTAATAAGAACGATTTCAATAAGTGGTGCAGTTGTGTGTACCTGTCCAGAGGGCCAAGCCCAGCACAGTCTGGTCCATGGAGTCTTTAAGACTGAAGTCTGGAATGATCTGGAGGTTGTTGGTGGCATGAAGTGCATTGGCTGCCGTGGATGAAATGAATCAAGGATTAATGGAACCATTGTGGCACATGTCACATATCATAGACATGGTCAGTAAACAATAGCTTAGACATACTGACCTTTTTGCTCAAGGATGACAGACACCACATCTGGATGGTTGTGAGCAATCGCCATGTGGAGAGGAGTCTGCATAGCCACGTCATTGGAGTCATCAGGCAGAGCCTTCTGTGTTTGCAGGTTGGGGTTGCCCCCCTGTTGGAGGAGCTCTGCCGTCAGGTTGGCCAGTCCACAGCGACAAGCTGTGTGCAGTGGACTCTCCCCCTGGAAGACATTTTTTAGAGACTTAATTGGTATCCAAAATAACGTCACTCTCATCTTTACGTTTACTTTCAAGTTACATTTATTATCGGGATTATTGTGAAGTTATCTTTGTATTTGTACTTTATTTTTTTCTCTGCTTGTATTTTTACATATAAGTGACTATTTTATCTTATTTCAAAAAGGAAGAAAAAAATAGAATAAAATAAAATGAAATAAAAAGAAAGTGGTCAGGTAAATGTATTGGCATCAAGCAGTGATATAAAAAAAATGTATGAATGAATGAACATGCCACTTAATGACCATACACACCCATTTGTTGACATGGTTGACCTTTGCTCCATGAGTAGCCAGGAAAAGAGCAGCTGCTTCATTGCCTAACCGTGCCGCTCTCTGCATGAGGCAGTTTCCTGGAGAGAGAAGAGGGGCAAAGAAGAAAATGTTTTGAAAGTCAAAGTCACTATTAGATGTGGGCAGACGCTGCTGCGGTAAATGTATTCATATGGGCACCTGTGGTGGAGTCAGGTGCATCAGGGTTGCTCCCTCGCTGGATGAGCTGCGCTGCAAAGCTGTTCTCGTCAAATGAGGTGCCATTTTCCACTGGCGCGTCGTCCTCAAACGGATTCACTGATTGATCTGAAGACACGGTGATGTACTGCAGTGCCAACCACAGGGCAGTGCTGCCTTCGTGATCCTTGAGTTCGAGGTCAAGCCTAACAGGATGGATAAATTAGGTCTGGTAGTACACACAGTTTTATCCATGGAGGCAGATGACGACCAAGGTGATATGACACACGCACCCACACACAGCCTCAGGCGTTTGAGGATAGACTTTTGCTAACTGTAAGAATGGTTGTCTACGCTTATTTTTTCAGAAACACAAAATAACAAAAGGCAAGACGAGGCCAAATATTACAATTAGGGTACAATTATGGATTTCACATAATTCATGGTGTGTTTGGTGTTTACATGAAGGTAATTCAATATCAAGCACAACGCATGTGGCCTTTCCATGGCAGTAACTCACTGTTTGCACTGCAGGAGCTGGCTGAACACCGGATCGTTCCCTGACGCCACGGCTTCATGCAGTGGAGTTCTGAAAAGAAAAGAAAAGAGGCTGAAGTAAAGGGTTACACATAAGACACATTCTGCCTCCTCCACAATCCGTGAAATCTTATTGCCATGACTCCCTGTGACACACACCTGCCCTTGCTGTTTTGCATGTTGGGGTTAGCTCCAGACTTGAGCAGAGCCTCTGCAATTCTTGCCATGCCGCTCATGACTTCCACAGAGTGTTTCTTGGGGCTGAAAGAACAGACCAGGTGAAGAGGGGTTTCCACAGCCCCGACTGTGGCCGCATTCACCTGAGCAGAGTGGCGAATCAGGAAGATGGAGGAAAATTCATCTCCTGGAAAATGGCAGATTATGGAAAGAAATGGAAGTTTATTCACCGAAAATGAAACGATGATTCTATGGGCAGAAACATCAATGAAATGGGTGGTGGGATTCGACGAAGACGGTATTTAAAGTTCATTTTGCACATCACTTTAAAAAGAAACACACATGAATGAAGGAAACTGTGGGTTCACACCTCTTTGGATGGCTTTGTGGAGGAGGCTCCAGCCACTCTGGTCCACCATATCCACATCGGCTTTGTTGTTCACCAGAGTGGTGGCGATACTTTCCAGTTTACGAGAGAGCGCCAGGTCTAACGCCAGGTCACCATTGTTATCTAATTCATTCAGTTTGCCCGGTAGCTGAAAACGAGACCCGATAACATTAGAGGAACACAACGTTTTAATCTATCCTGATGGTCACAACGAAACAAGCGAAAGGAGATAAATGAGTAATTCATAATGAGGATCTGAGTTGAACTGACCTGTGAGTCCATCTCAATTAGATAGAGAAAGACAACATCCTCTCGTTCCACTTTGATGGCTTTGTGGAGGGGATACTCCGTTTTGGATTTGATCATCTTGTACAAAAGCTGGGCACTCATGGTGCTGAAATCTTCTTTTCTTAGATCATCCTGGTGAGTGACAGTCAGTGAAACATGGAAAAGATTCGTCAAATCACATATTGGAGTGGTCCTTTAATGGTTTAAAAAAACAAACAGAAAAACAAGCCAGGACTAGTCACAGGATGAAGACAGTTGACAGCCATTTTCTACACCAACATCATAAGCATCATCTCCACAGCTGTCAACATCTGGATGTATTGTACTATTAAAGGTGATTGCAAAAGACACAATTAGGTTGACATATCTCTGTTCCATCTAAAGGGAGAGACTCGTTTTGATGTACCACGTAAGCTGAAAACCATAGGACATATAAATGAACATGGGTATGTTTGACGGAAAGAAACCCAGACAAACATATTAAAGGCAGGGTGCGTTGATTAGTCCAGACACTTGTGGGGATGCGGTGTAATTAAGATCACATGATCTCTGCAGCAGAATAAATACTCAACATCTTAACTCTGTTCACGGCAGGGCCCTACTCTCAATTCCACAAGCACTTGCAAACACAAACCGGGAACTCTTGAGTTGTCCAATTAGTTGTGTACAAACACCAAAAGTGCTCCTCTCACCCAGTGACTGGCGATGATCTCCCCACAGTAATTCATTAGTGTTGTGGCATCTAGCTCCTCAGCCGTCTGGTAGAAGCGGATGCAGTTTCTCACGTTCACAGAGGACATCACGCCTTTTTCACACCTGCCCCAGACGAATAACAAAACACGAGACTGCTCTGTTCAAAGTTCCACGCTGCGACGGCTAACATGAAGAAATGCAGTGCGCGAGTGCTGACCTTTCTCGAAGCAGCTGGAGCTGAAAGCGGTTGGCCAGTTTCATCAGATCAATAAGAAAGGCATCATCCTCATTGAGTTCCAGCTGATCGGTGTAAGCCCATCGCAGCATCGCCATGGCAACCTCAGGCTTACAATCTGAAAATAATTGATATGAGGGAATGAAAAATCGGTCGATATCATGGATTAAACTCCGGCTGATGATAGACTTTGAATTAGAACAAACATTTAGCAATACTTTAAAATAGTATCAATTTAGTTGAAGAGAAGAAAAATACCTTTGAAAATGAATTTAACGCAGTTGAGTCACGGCGGGTTCACTTACCAGATAGGTCCAGTTCAGAGGTGGAGGCCAGGTTAGCCAGACTCCAGACATCACTGCGAGCAGCCAACACAAACTTGTGGGCACTGAGTGTCTCACCTGCAACTTTCACTTTCAGATCACTGCAAAAAAAACAAAAAAAAACAACCTTTGTCACAAATTACATCCAAATTTCTCACAAATACAACAGGTCTTAATACAGGAGAGGACAGCTGAATCGCTAGTGTGTAACAGGTTACAGCAGAGTAGAACAGAATAGAATATCTTAGCTGTCATTGTATGAAGGAAACCGGCACAAAGATTTAGAGGTGCTGATTTTGAACGGACTCAAATAAGTCAATGCAAAGCCATAACACTAAGGATACAGCTCAACCAGTGTAACAACACTATGGGTGGGTTTTAGTAACACTCTAAAGCAGACAACAACCCGCAGAACGTATACACAACAGATTTTTTTTCTTCAAGTGATCATATCCATTCCAAGGGAACACCTCACCTGTACTGTTCCTGCTGATAGAGGTCGGCCACAATGTCCAGCAGACGACTGATGAAGGTGTCAGTGTCTACAGGGCTGGGGGAGCCCTGGCTGGAGGACTGAGCAGCGAGCACGGCGCAGCGCTTCTCTGTGTCAGCCAGCTTCTGCTGCATCTTCACATACTCCTGCCTGAGCAGGGCCAGGTGCTTCTGCAGCTTGGCCACCTCCTCTGCTCCACCACAACAAAACAAGAGGAAGACACAAGGGACAAAATATGATGCCGAGATTAAGGACATCAACACCCATTTCTGATCACAGGTAACAACTATTTGACATGACATGCTGTTCATGTTGAAGTGGAAGGTATGGTTCATACTGCGCTCACTGGACGGCCAAACGTGTCATCTGGTCCAAATGAAATGATTGGTCTAACCTTTCACAGTCCTGCAAAGGCTACGAACACCTGACTGCTTTATTGTCGTCCAGACAAGTGATGTGTACATGACCACCAGGATGTGTAATATAGGTGTAATAGTGGCATTTAGTGTTTTAAGGAGCCAGACAAGGACTATGCTTTAATTTAGGGACCTTTGCCTGTAGTTGTGAATATGTCCGTTTGTGTGTCCGGTGTTCTTGACTCTTAATATTTTATTTGAGCAAAAACAAGTGATATTTTGTGGCAGTAGAAGATGACGAAAGTAAATGTCCACCTTAATCTAATGCTTGGAGAAATTCTGCTTGAGACATTTCCTTCACCACGTTCCCACGTGAACAAAGTTGCACAGAAGCAGCTGTGCAACAACCACATTTCTCATTCTTACACCCCATTTAGAGAAATCTTTCCCAGTTCCTTTAACGGAACATACACTTTCCACAGATGTTTATGCGTCATGCCTCAGCAAGAGTCCACAGAGTTGAACCGGGGGCCCATTTCCTTCCTTTTAACCCTGTAAGGTTTTGGCGAAGCAAGAATGCTGAGACGGCACGTTACTTTGTCCTCCCTCATAAACCGTTACTGGCACTACTACTGGTCATGAGACGCAGGGAAGGGGAGGGAGGGCGGGGGGCGTTTCTCAAAACCACCTGATCAGCTCGATGCAGGAAGGGTGGTGTGCTTCAGCAGCAGAGTAAAGACCAACGGACAAGACAATGGATAGTTTGTTTAATGTTCCTAAAATGCAATGCATCATTTACAGGGATCAACAGGGATACAGATGTAAAAAAACATTAACTATCTTAAGCCAAGTAAAATCCTCCTGGGACAACCATCAGCGTAAGAGACCCAAATATGAGAACAATGAAATAAGTGAAACAAAAAAGGGACAGTGGGCGTGATCTGGCTCCTTCCACACTCTTAGAGGTACGATGTGTAGGACTGAGCGACATCTAATGGTGAAGTTGCATGTGGCAGTTAAACATCTTTGCCTTGTGCGCATGGAAAGCTTCAGTTATTGTTACAACTCATCAGCATGTCCATTCTGAGCTACTGTAACAAAATAATTCCTACATTCCGTTGATTATATTCTATATTTATTTTCGATTCTGTTTCAGCCAATAGATAAGTATTAATACACACAACAATATGTCATCAGTAGTTTTAGTATTTCTACTCAAGTCAATGCAGGGAAATGTGTATAATAATAACAGAAATTGTGTCGAGATCTTAACAGATCTGGATTGATGTTTTCATGATTCATCCGGATTGGATCCTCTGGAGAGGATGCCATGATTTTTGCTCTACAGTGTTTCTACAGCGGCCCAGAATGGACAAACTACAACGGAATAGACAAACAGCTTTTTGAGACCATAGGTCAGTTGCAACATGCGACCCTGAACCTCGTGTCGTAAAAGCTCATTACACTCCACACACTGCATCTGTTTTGCCTCTAAACAGCTTGGCTGGACGTGGGAGAAGTGTGTGTACACAGGTAGCACCACACAGGTAGTGAGTGTTTACGTTGGTGGAGTTAAGTTGGTAGCTAATCAGCTTTCTATTAAGGAGGAGCACACAGCAGACGCTCCCTGATATATTGGCCTAATGTGGGTGTTGCCCTTGGCCCGGGCACCTCAGCCAGGTGACGCAGATGGTACCTGGCAGGGAGGGACACCTGGCACCGCCCCTGTCCCGTGAGGACTCGTGCTCCGCGTAAACGTCCCGTTTCACAACTCCTGACACTTCAGTGTGTGTGTTGTTGTTTTTTTTTTATTGTATATCCGTGAAAAAGACACGAAAGGCAACGTTGCGAAATCATCGCTCAACAGTGCTGACAGTTTGATGCCACCCTTCACATAGCAACACCACCAGTAAATTATGGGTTAGCATCAAGTCTGTGCAGCTCCCTTTAGCAAAACCAGCAACGTTCAGGATTATCAACGGTCTCCTGTAGCCAGGACCCCCGCGTATCATATATGTTGCAGCCAGGTTCGGCTAAATCCCCCCCCCAAAAAAATTCAGCTAGCAACAGCACCGACTGCTAACGGTGGGGCTGAGTGACACAGGCAACGGTGTCACAAGAGGCTTCGTAATTTCCTACCACGGGAACTGTACTCTTCGTTAAACTGCTAAAATGCTGGGTTTCACCGTCCCGCGGTTCAACAAGCGGACGAGCACGAACACAGCGGGTTCCAAATACTGTAGTCAGAGAAAAAAAATCAATCTCATACCTTCCGCCATGTTGCTCAGCGTTAGCTACGGAGACTCTCCCTTCTATCGCGATATGACGGAGAGACGGATGGCAGCTAGCGGTGCTGCGTTCAAAGACGCGTTGAAAATGTAGGTAATTGTAACACCAC
>JAFBJT010091288.1:0-20827 GCA_016785325.1 Chascanopsetta lugubris | reverse complement strand
CATATATATACACACATATATATATACACATATATATATATACACACACACATATATATATATATACTGTGGATGGAGGAGTCAGGATATAAGTATGCATGTAATCCAAAATCTGACTATCTCTAAATCTGACTAGTTTTTGGTAAATGTAAAAAGCCGTATTCAGTCTTTGCCATCATACAAAACTGCAGGAGGATAAAAAGGTTAAAGCAATATCAAAGTTTTATTCGTAAAATGTAGTAGAGGAACAGTAGTACAATTCAGAGAGAAAAGAGGAGAGTGAAATTCCATCTTTGAAAACCTTTGATAAAAACGTAAAAAGAGTAACCTGAATTTGCTTTGTGTTCGGAGGGGCACTGAGGCGCGGCCCGAGTTTTGCATCACTGTTAAAGTTCGAGAGAGAGAGAGAGAGAGAGAGAGAGAATTGAAAAATACAACCTTTTGCAACAGCGTAAAAAAATACAGCTGGGGAAAGAAAACCTCTGCTTTACATCTGTAGTGTTTTTGCTTTTTTTTCTCTCTTGTCCATATAACAAATACAGCATAAAATCTAAAATGATACATCAGAGTTTTTGAGTTTCATTCATTACAGTAAAATCAGTAGGATGGTAAATAGTATAAAAAAGAACAAACAAGACAACAGGATGGTGTGATGAACAAGCACACAGTGTGAACGGAGAGAGAGAGAGAAAGAGAGAGAAAGAGAGAGCGGAGGGTTTAAGTTCACGGAAATAAACCACCACATCTGGAGGTTTTGTGGCTGACCGTCAATGTGTTCCATTAGTAAATCCACTAGTTAAATAATATATTCTTCATATATATATATATTTATCTCATATATATCTCCACATATATATGTATATATCCATACTATAACCCCTCCCACAGTGATTTGAAGGTAAAAGTGACACCAAGAGGATGAACATCTCTATGACTTAAAATATATCTGCTTCCGCTAAGAATAAAGGGAAGTTACACATTGTCTGTATCATTAGCACTTCAGTACGTATACTGAATTATAATATCAATAATAACAATCCACTGCATACGAACAGATACTGCTGTTCCAAGGTTTTGACCCGCTAACAATCCGCGATTATTTTTGAAAACGTGCTGAATGAAAAGGACAGATGAGCAGGAAACGACTGTGGAAAAGAAGAACAAAATTAAAATATGCATCTAGGGTAAAGTGAATGATTCTGTAGCATATAAACATTTAAAAATCTCAACAATTACAGACACGAGCAAGGATTTTCTACACTAAGCAAGTTTTCACCTGGCTTTCTCTTATACATTATATTTCAACAATAATTAAAAAACAACAATTTTGGTTGGACAAATAGAAATTAACAGTCTTGATTGCATTTTGGAGTCAATATATAATATTAAATAACAAAAACAAAATGTCTAATAAAAAAGTTGCGCATTGGAAGAAAGACACAACAGTTTTTATATATATACACATATATATATATATATATATATATATAAATGTATATATATAGTTCCATTCAGACCCGCTTTTGGGGAAGAAAAAAGAAAACAAAGAAAAATAATAATATTCTCATGAACGTAAAAGTAAGTGCATGTCTATGAGGCGCCATAGAGCTTCACTTTTTGTGGAACAAAGTGTTTTTCTACCTGGCAGACCAACGAAATCAAAACTTACATCAAATCAAAACAAAAGGACATCGCGTATGACTTTTTAAAAACAAAATGGAGTTCTTTCAGAGTTCAAACATCAGGACTTTCTGCACATTGCTCCCTCACAGCCAACGTTCAAGTGATTCAAAATATATATATATATCTATATATATTCAGACTGTATTTACCATATCAACTCAGTACCAAATATAAACATAAATGTAGAAAGGTGTCGATGTCCACTTAGGTCCTCAGAATTACAAGTACTGCCGGTAGTTCTACAAAATGGCATGTGTGTGTGTGTGTGTGTGTGTTTGCATTAAATAAAACGAGAAGCTTAAAAATGATGGCAAAGCATTACCTGATAGTCGCCGTAGCACAACAGTGTTCTATAGTTTAAGCTGATTACATATGTATAACTGAGTCAGTTTAAGCTTTATGATTATAAACATCATATATAGCCTGTAGGTCCAGTATTCTGCAACAAGCATTACAGCACCAAACGTTTCGTCATTTGGCAAAATTCAAGCTTTAAGTGAAAGTCAAATGCTTTTTTTTTTTAATAAAGTGTTACTGTGACGCCGTGATTTGTATAAAGCTAGCAATAACATTTCCCCTTGTACTTTTCTCTTTTTTCAATTAAGCTTTTTTTTCCCACACCCAACCAAAAAAACCCCTCCCATCTCTTCTTCTGTTGTTTTTTTTTTCTTTTAAGCGTATTCAGTAGTTTCTGTATCCTGCTAAATCTTGGTGTGCGGTCTGTTTGGCATAATATCACAGCCCTCTTAAATTAATCATAAATATGGCTGTCATACATTAGAGTCACAAAACAGATTTTTTGGTTCCAAGATTTTCGCAGGGAAAATAAAAAGGATAATATAATAATATTTAGCGCATCTAGACAAAAGATCTACAAAGCAAAGTTCAAAAATCTTCCTGTCGGCAATAATGCTCTTCTTCCGCGTACTTCGTTCGACAAGCACCGAGCAATAAACTCTCAGACTGAGCAGAAACCAGCAGCCATGACTGTGCATCTGCTGCAGACACAAACAACAAGAAATACAAATCATAGCATTTGATAAGACCATTATAACCTCTCTTCATAAATTAAATAATTAACAGTTCTTTTTTTTTCTACGTTTTTAGGTGATTGGCCCAACCCCCAAACTCGAAAACTACGTCATGACCCTGCCCAGATATCCCCTCAAATAAACAGGAAATAAAAAATACATCACCAAAAACCTGAATTATCATATTATTAGTCGATAGAATCTTTCTCTTGTGGGCTCTGGGCCCAGAGTTGGACATATCTGAACAATAATAAAATCTGTACATCTTGGAGTTCTCACTCTACCAAAGCTTTTTTCTTAAACCCATCTCTTCGTCATATACTTGCACGATTAAGTAACCTCAAGGTTTGATAGCACTTTGGAGTTGATTGTTTACCAGCTAGTTTTAGAATACATATATTAAACATCAACTTTTTTTTTTTTAAATTTTGTTTCTCAAGCTTGTTTATTTCTTGTTTTCTTCTTAAATTCTTTAGTCCTTTTCGGGGGCAGCAACAGAGTTGCCCTCACCCCAATTTGATTGGTCGTTGTCAGTAGGCTCCTCCCCTTCTAGGTCCTCGCCCTCCTCGCCCTCAAAGTCATCGTCGCGAGGGAACTCCATGCCCTCCAGGCCCTCCTGAGTGGCCTGGTGCGAGTCGGCGCAGTCGGCACACACGCCGTAGCGCCGCGAGCCGTGGCGGATTCCCACGCTGGCCGCGAGCATGAAGATCTTCTTGCACACCATGCATTTGTACTTTTTGTCCTTCTTGTGCACCTGTGAGAGGGACGGGGGGAGATGGGGGGTGGGGGTGAGTTTAGTGGACATTTGAAATTCAACTATTTCTGTTTTTTGTTTGAAGTTCACACTTTTCTGCCATATTTGAAAGGAAAGGGATAAAAGAGAATGAAAGTCTGGGTTCAGGGTTTACTAGTCCCCGCCCACAACTCCCAAAAGATGATCATCAAATCGTAGTCGTGATTTAACAAAGGTTTGGAAAGTAATAGGACGGTTTCTTTGGTGTTGCGTGACCCCCATTGCCGATGAATGGTTTAACGTGAGTGCAGCGACTCCTCACAAAGTAAAGCGCGAACTGAGCTGCAAGTAGACGACATTGAGAGTTACCGTGAGCTAACCAGCAGCACACTGTAGCCTCATATTTACTGAGCAGGCATGTTTGAGTATCAGCCTATTCATGTTATTCTCAGATTCAAACCTAATAAGCATATTCTTTTTTTTTTCTAAATGTCGTCTTATTCATCCAAACATTGAGGGAGAACAAATGCACTTTTGTCCTTGTGCTAAAAACGAGGAACACGAGCATAAAAGAACATTTAGCACAATCTAACAGTCTGGGAGTTAACCTTTGCTCTAGAAAACATTTCAGATCACATTAGGCTTTTTTTTTAGCCTTTTATAAATCTGCTGTCAGAATAATCATCTATTAAAACTGAATATTACAAAGGCACACTCAAAAATCCATTAATTTCGTAGCTCCCCAGGTCTGCTTTCATATGCAGAGAAGAAAGGGTGGGGATCTCTCGTACAATAAACATGGAGGTGATATGTCATTTCACAAAAGACGGACAGAACCTCGTGGTGTTGAGAGAAAAGAATAAACACAGCGTTATGAAAAAGGAATAGTGCGATTGTGCACGTGCGGACTGACCAGGGAATGTCTCTTCACGTGCTCCCGGCGGGTGAACAGCTTGCCGCAGATGTCGCAGCTGAACGAGCGCACGCCCGAGTGGATGATCAGGTGCCTCTTGAGCGTGCGCCGGTGCTTGGCGATGTAGTTACAGTGGGGGCACTTGAGCTTATTGAGGGCTAGGTGCGAGGACTCACCTGGGAGGAGAGAGAGAAAAACATACGCAGCCAAGTCAGGAGGAGACACGCGTTCAAAGCGACGGCAGGTTCGGGGCGTGGTTGTGATTTGACTGGTCGCGAACTGCTACGCTCGAGATGGAACCGGGCAATCGTCATAAAAGCTGAATCTGGATAAATCCTCTGACGAGAGAGCGGGTGTGTGGGAAGCTGATATCCTGTTTATCCGACATTAGCGAAAGCATCAAAGCACTGGGTTGTGATGCATCATGGTCCAAAGTGTGACCATGCTGCAGTCAGTCAGTCAGTCAGGCCCTGCTGCATGTGTTAACTTCATCACCATCCGGCTGTGTCACCGTTGCTAGGTAACTGGCGCTTTTCTGCATCTCAGTCTGAGCGACGGTGGAAGTCTCACCATGGTGATGATTGAGAGAAATACAAACTCATGATGTAACGCAGGGGACACTGATCTGTAACAGCACATGGAGCATCATTGTGGATTTACAATTGGAATGTAACTGTGCTCACAACCGGAAAACATTTGACTGTCGTTGTCAATACGTTGTAGTAAGTATCATTAAGTGTCCCCAATAACAACACACTATACAACGAACGCTAATGCATCAGCCTGTATTAAAAATACTGTGCAACTCACAATGTGACCATGTTGAATTATAATCTTTTATTTTTATTTTTACGTCAGACTTGTACTTTTGTTGAACCCAACAACTCAACAGGGCATTTGTTTTTTTATTTTAGTGTAGTATAAAGAAAGCACAATGTCCTCACACAAGCACTTGCTTCATTAGCCCTCTAGGGACATTAATGCTAACAAGCAACTGAGGACGGCCAGGCTTAAAAATAAATTAGCAATGTATTGATTTTGATTAGGCTCCAAGCTGAGTGTAAGTCTTTGCTGGACAGAGGGAGAGAGAGAGAGAGAGAGAGAGAGAGAGAGAGAGAGAGAGAGAGAGAGAGAGAGAGAGAGAGAGAGAGAAACAAATGAAGAGGCAAGAGAGAAAGAGAGAGAGAGGGGGAGAAAGAGAGAGGGGTAACAGGGCCAGGGCCTTTTGTTTAAGCCAGGGAGCACACAACAGAGGCGTTGTCAGGGCAGGTTGCTAGGGGGATGAAGGGTTGATGAGAAGCAGGTCACCTGTGTATTCCCTCCTAGAGTGTGTATGCGTGTGTGTGTATGTGTGTGTGTGTGTGTGTGTGTGTGTGTGTAAGACAAAGCAAGGGGACACCATGTCGAAGTGTAATAAGCTGTTAATGTCGGTATTAGAGGCTTAGGACAAAACTCAGTTTTCACCAACACACAACCAGAGGCGGTGAGGTGAGATGAAAGTCAGAATTACTAAAGCCAACCTAAAACATCGAGACATGGTTCACATTTTCCAGTTGAACGGCCTCTGACAGAACAGTCGAGGCAGGCTTCCCTAAATCGAGATCAACCGGAGCATCTGTCGTCAGGTGGTGGAAAACAGGGGGACACGGAAAACACACTCCTTCCGTCATTTAACACTATGAAAGGTTCTCTCGGGAACTAATTTGATTTTAGATAACATCCATCATCGAATTAAACCAAGCATGGAGTGGAAGTTTGGAAAAGAGTATGACGTGTGTGCTTGTTCCATGCTGCCGCTAGCTAGCTACATGAACAGACAGGGTTTTTGATTCGCTGGAAGGAAGCTGCTTGGTGTCAGAACAGAGAATGACTTATGTAAATATGTTGGTGAAGGCTATTTGCATTTTGAGTCTCAAACTGCCTTTGTTGAGAGTTACAAATGCCACTCCAGCTTGTGAGATTAAGTATATCAAAATCAAAATTCCAAATGATGATTTGATGAATAATCATTTACAAATAATCAAGAAATATGAGAGATATTGAGTTTCAAATATTATCGTGAATGTAGTGGACCTGGTTTTAGATGTGGTCTCGGGAATGCGGTGTCTTACCATTCTCCCACGACTCCCCTTGCTGTAAGTCTTGGATGATGCTATACGGGATCTGATTGGCCAACTCTGGGAAAAGGAGTGAGGTGGGGTTGGGGGGGGGGGGGGGCCAATGGAAGTGAAAGGGAGAGAGAAAGAGAGGTAGGGGTGAGGTGGAGGGTGGGGGCGTGATGGTGTGGGGGGGAGGGGGGGGGGGGGGGGTGCACAAACATACCTCACAATTGCCTTGTGTACAAAACTAACCGCCTCCCACACGGAACAACAGAAGTTTAGGTTAACAATATAGGCTAATATAAACACACACACACACACACACACACACACACACACACACACACACACACCTACTGTATGTAAAGCAGTGTGAATCTCGGGCTGGAGCAACACACTTTAGTAGAAACCAGGGCTCCGACAGGGAGGGAGGGGGTTAATTAGGGAGCGACCGAGTCGAGCCCTCGCACTCGGCTCAGCTTACACTCAGCTTTTGTGACCACTTTGTGTGTAAGCACCTGTGTTTGTGCGTGCGTGTCTGGTTCCTCCAGCATCAGCGCTGAGAATCCATTAAAGACACGCCCCTGTGAGTGTGTGTGTGTGTGTGTGTGTGTGTGCGTGTCTATTCTCCCTGGGTCAATATTTGGAATAGTGAGGACAGCCCCAGTGCATTAGAGTGGATTAGAGAGGGTAGGGAACTGCCCCTGGCAGCTTTGCACCTAGTAGGGGATTGGGGGAGGGGTCAAAGTGTGAGGGTGTGTGTTCGTGTGCTCGCTCGGGCAGAGAATGGCGTGTATGCAAATGCGTTTCACCTGCTCTGTGTGCAGCACCCACCCTTTAAACAATCCCACTGGGTTGTTTAGAGAGGACTGAAGAATTTATGGGCCACAAGTGAGTGCTGGCAGTGGGCTCAGAATCGTAAGAGCAGACAATGAGGGCAAAGTACTTAAGAGACACGAACCCACCCTTCACTTTCAACTTTTTTCCACAACACTGGCCAGTGATTTATAACCTTGTATATGAAATATATCTGTGGGTTCTGGACAGGTGGTTGTATTACAAACAGTGCTGGTTGGACGACAAGGGGCAAAAAGGCGTCACCTTGCGCTGCAGGAAATTGTGACATGCAGTTTCCTAGTATTTATAAGACCAGATTAAAAGGTTCAGTGTGTAAGACTTAGTAGAACCAGCAGGGAGGTTGTACAAACCAAATACCACCCCCACCCCCCCAAACCGCCCCCCCTCCCCACCCCTTCACTAGTTGTTTTCCAAGTATCTGGGAGTGGCTTTCAGGAGACACAAGAAAGATCATCTCTGGAGGAAGTCTGAGATACTGTAGCAAGACAGCAATGCAATATGGTGCACTAAGTGTGTACATTTAAAAGCTAAATTCTAAATAATAAAACTTTAGATTAATTATGAATACTATATTCAATCTCTGCAAGAGAGCACACTATGTCCTACACACTATATCCTGGAGACAATACATACTTTTATTACTATAACAAGCTCTTGAAAATGATTCAAATATGAAAGACTTGTTTTAGGTCGATACAACGGACTAGTCATACACTGAAGTGATTATACATTCATGGGGACATGTACGTTTCATTTCAGCCGATAGAAATGTAAATAATGAGTTTCATCCACATCGTACACGTCGGACCTGTGAGCATCTATTTTGAAAGCAAGTAAACAAAGCGACTGGAAGCGCAGCACTATTTTGGCAGCCAATGTTGCCATCGCTGAAGCATAACCACACAGATCAAACTGTGGCGAGATGAAAGCCAAGCGTGTGACATCACAGTGGGAAAGTGGGGCAGTCACTATTGGTGGACGTCTGTTCATAGGCTCAAACTTAAATATGTGAGCAACGACGACTAATGGCGCATGAGGGTTGGTCCAGTTTTAAAGCCCATCTCCTCTCCAAAAGATTAGTTTATGATGCCGAGTACAGTGCCAAGAGTGAGAAACCCCACTAGTCTCTTCTGCATGACACAATCTGACCACACACACACACACACACACACACACACACACACACACACACACACACACACACACACACACACACACACACACACACACACACAACAGCAAATGTATTAAAAACATTATTGGGTAATCTCATACACGGAAGCAGACATGACGAATAGACAGACATTCTCATTTTGTGCTTTGTAAAGAAATATTTGAGGAAAGCGTGGCGAAACATTTTAAACGTCATGTGACACACATCCAGGGCCAGACATGACAAATGAACACTGTATGTGATACAAGACTGATGAAGCGTGGACGGCAGCGAGGGTTTGTGGGAAATAACAGCACAAGCTGAAACCTTGCCACAAATGACCTTCTGTGCACTGTGGGTGCTGGACCATCTTTTTTTTTTTTGCACTGTACACATTATGTGCTCTGACTGTGTCCTACACCTAGAATCCACTTCAAAATACAGCTTCATCCAACACAGAATTGTAAACAAATGCGGAGCATCACATTAAACCCAGTCAACTTCACACTGGCTGAAACCTCCCAGTGAACATATAAATACATATATAGCGTGACACTGCTGATCTTGGAAGTGATTTGATAGGTAAGGACATTTTTGGGGAGCATGTCTGCATGAAGAATAGTGAAAAGCCATATCATTATTTATTCATTCAATATCTGTATTCAAGAGACACTTGATTATTGAAGCAATGTGCCATTAAACTTAAACGGTTGCTTGGAGACTGAGATTGCCAGCCCACGCCAAAATCTTTATTCGGAATGATAGTGCACGACGGAGACTTCACAGCGCTAAACACAGACATGTGAGGCCGAAGACGGCTGGAGAGACAAAAGCACATGCAGATCAACTGTGTGTATGCAGTCTACTACAACACCCAGAACCATACTGTGTGCACATTAAGAAGAACCCGAGGAGGAGTCGCAAGCACTAAGAGCACTGAAGTGCATTTAGGGAGGCCTGGGGGAAGAAATGTTTCCCCTGCATTCTTCATTATCCAGCATTAGGGAGGGCTTCTCTCTCTCTCTCTCTCTCTCTCTCTCTAACACACAAAATCTTTCTCCTTTTTTCTACACACACTCTCTCTGCCTCTCACTTCACCTCCAGCTCGTCCATAGCACTCCCCTCGATATGTGATATCATGATGGTTAGACGGTGTGCCATGCTTAATGCGGCCGACAGAAGGAGCATGCTGGAGTCAAGAGAGGAGATTATTATGAGCGATTGCCCCCTGTGCATGGACGGAGCGATGGATGGATTAAGAGATATAAAGCAGAAGGCGTCAAAGGGTAAAACACAACGAGAGAATATGGGAAGCAGAGCAAAAGTAAGAAAGAGGGAGAGCTGCTTGGTAAGGTCAAATGAAACCGGTCTTTTATGCAACCACAAAGTGATGTGGTCGTTTCAATTTGCAGGACTATCAGTGTGTAAGGTATATGGACATCTAGTGGTTGAGTCAAAAATAACAGCGTAAAAAGAATTCCGGTAAGAAAAATGCCACGCCAAACTGAACCATCAATACAGAGAAGTAAATACATGTCCTTTTGTTTCCAAATGCTGCGCGTTTCTTTGGAACCATCTTTCACCAGAGATGTGGCAACACATCTCTGAGCTGGGTGTAACTTTTGAAAAGCCCCCTGCTCTGGAGTGATTGGCAAACTTCACAACACAATGAGTCAGTCACTGGTTCAAAAGCAACCACCTTTTCACACTGTGACAAGCAGGGCGTCGAGTGAAAGCTTAAAAAAAAAATTTTTTTTGTGCAGCAATCAATGACTTGATTGGTCCTCGTGTTGGGGTTGTCCACTGAAGATGGCTGCCTACTACCTTTGTGCTGCCAAATGCACAATGGCAATAGAGTATTCATATCAGCATTATAGTAAAAAGAACTAGATCAAATTGATTCCATCCCTCAGGAGTATTCCAATTGTTATCGGAAACACTATATATATTCACAGAGTGTAACTACGACATTTAAGGGAGTTTAGCATAACCGTCCGTGAATCTATAAGACTTTAATTTGATATAATGGTGCCGACTTCAAACTCAGCATTCTTTAGCTCTCTGAACGCGACAGTAATTCACTTATTCAGAGATTAAACGGAAGCCATTGTGAGAGTTGATTGGACATGAAGCAGACAGAGGTAATGAGCCTGATTGGTTACAGTGCCTCCAAGTGACTTGGATTTCATGCCCAGGTTTGAACCTATAACCACAATTCATCTCTAACACCAATCTGGACAGAACTACGGGATCCTCACTTGCACACATTTTGCCAACATCCACACAAAGGAAAAAGCTGAATATTGATATCGCTGCACTTCTCCCTCAACATTCCCTCGATTCCTCTCTAATCTCATTTCTTAAGGTTGACAGGGTTGGTTATCATAGAAGGTTACCACCACAACCTTGTTTAATGATGGCGCTCTTTGACCCTGGCTTTGTTGTTAAGATATATACCCTGCTGGTGAAAAAACATGCGAAGCTGAATGTTAGATGAATGTTCTACAAAACGTGTCAATGCAAAACAGAGAAACACAACAACAGGGTTGTATCTTAAAGATTTCCAGTAATAAAATGTGTATTTCAATACTGTTCTTGTAGAATTTACAGTCAAGTGAAGCACAGAAAATATAGAAAATAAATAAAAAGGAGCCTCAACATTTCAACGTCTGGAAATGTGCAGTGTAAGTAATACAATAAGAAATTCATGAGTTAACTGTGACGCTTTACATGCAATGTTTTATAGGGGAGGGAACTGGGAGTGGAGTGTGTGCGTGTGTGTGTGTGTGTGTGTGTGTGTGTGTGTGTGTGTGTGTGTGTGTGAGGTGTTCAAAGTGCAAATGTGCCTCTTACCAGCATTTTCAGAGAGGGAGGAGAAGTCCTCTCTGGGGTAGGAGGCTGAAGGCTGAATGAACATCCCCTCATCGAATCCCTCTTCAGGCTCTGGTGGGAAGTTGTAGACAAATCGCCGCGTGGTGGTCTGCTTTTTTCTCCGCCCGCTTCCGGCCGCCGCATCTGGGGCCTCGCGTTTTATTGCCGCAGGTGCTGCTGCAGCGCCACCTCTGGGAGGCTCGTTCCAGACGAAGACCTGCGCCTGGTCACTCGCCGCCCGTGCGTCGTTGGTCTCTGCTGAGTCAGAGGAGTTCTCGTTTTGGTGGGTCCAGTTACCAGAAGCTCCGGGGGTCACCAGGGCACAGCCCTCGTTACCGCCAGCCGTCACCTCTACGTCGCTGCTCTCCTCCTTCACCCTGCCGCTCTCGTCGTCCTCCTCCGTCGCATCTTTTCCTTGGCTGTTGCTGGCCTTGATTGACAGCTTCGACAGGATGTTTGTGGCCCAGAAGTTGCTTGGCTTCCTGTCCAGTCTTCTCTGTCCCTCTTTGGCTACCATCTGCCGCTTGTTGTAATCCACCACTACTGAATCTGGAGCCTCCTGCTTGATGCTGATATTAAGGGCATCTTTTATGAACGCCCTGCACGAATGTACTACTTCCGTCATCTGGAGGTAACTAGCGACCGACATCACCTCAATGGCATTTTGGCTTGTGAGCAGCAGATTCCCGGAGTAGAGAAAGTCGAGAATTACCGAGAAGCCCTGCACGGCAGCGACGTCCAGGTGTGTGACTGTGGCCTGGTCCTGGGCCTCGCTCTTGGTCAGACAGTAGAGGGTTTTGAAGTAGCGGCTACCCGCCACCAGGATGTTTTTATGTGCACGGAAAACCTGGCCCGAGACAACTATGTTGACGTCACAGAGTATGCCACTTTTGCGTTGCTTGTCCAGCTCCTGGAGCAGCTGGTAACAGTAGGAGTTCTCATTGGGCTTGCTGCGGTAGTCTTCCTCTGAGCAGTTAGTGGACGGGCTGGTGTTGTCTGTGGGCCTCGTCATCTCCTTTTATTTGAAAGAGAGCAAAAGAGGGGAAACGTTAGAGAAGCTTCTGTGTGCTCAGGCAAGTCATTTGCAAAGGCAAGCATAGATATACGTCTAACCTGTCTGTAACTCAGACTTTAAAAAGGACACACACACACACACACACACACACACACACACACACACACACACACACACACACACACACACACACACACACACACACACACACACACACAGATATAGGGGGCTTACAGCGTGACACCAGAGCACCTGCCCTAGGGGTGAAACTAGTTTGACTGGCTTGTGATGTGGGAGGGAGAGAAAGAGGTGTAAGGGCAGAAATGAAAGGCGTACTTTTACACAGACATATAATCAAACTGTTTTGTTCATTAAAGTTATGGTTCACAAACAAGTTTCCAATAATCTTAAAATGTAGACGGTGGTAACAGATGGTGTTCAGGGCTCTCATGGAGTCACAACTAAAGATTTCCATTGTCTAGAATGCATTTTGACATGCCCACATGAACATACGGGTGACTCAAGGCGGTGCATCTAAATTTAGGAAACATTTTGACCTAGGTTCAATGTTTTTATTTTGAGACTTTGATTTCCCTTACAGGCAACAGTGAAGACTTTGTTTTCCTGGTCAAGAGCCGAATCAAACTGAGAATAACCTGCTTTTAAAGTCATTTAAACAAAACAAAAAAAGCTTTGTAAATGCCCTCTTCAGCTCGGCAATTTCCTCCTGAGCGGGACTTAAAAAGTAGTTTTTACACAATTGAAGATTTCTATTTCACTATTCCAGGACGTAAACACGGGTCATAATTGGAAATGGAGGGGGGCTGACAAGTGTGCAAAGCAGGGTGGAACCTGACTGGATGGGATGGGAGGGGAACTGGCAGAAGTAAAGAACTACCCAGTGACAGCCCCACTCGTCCTCCCCTGCTCCCCCACAGCAGGGCAAAGGGCCAGCCTGGTACAGAGCAGAAGAAAGGGGAGTTTTCACACATGAGCATGTATATGCTTGCACACCACATATAACCCACATATTTTGGGTTGAGGGAAATGTAAACATGCTTTCAGACAAAATACACCGCCCAATAAAAAAGAAACCTATATACATTTGAACCAAGAATGTGTGGTTTTCTATATTGTAGTGTTTCCACACAGCACTCGCTTCCAGCGGCATACATCTCTGGCTCATTTTAGAATTGCACAGCAGATGTCCTAATCCAGAATAATTCACATTGCTCGAGCCCTGCATTTTTGCCCCCACATGCATGTACACACACACACACACTCACTCAGAAAGCAAGCTGCCCACACACACACACACACACACACAGCTGGGGTTTCAGCTCGAGTAATTCAGATTAAATCCATTTCTCTGAGGTCCCCACCCAGCCCCCACCCCTACTCCCTCCACACTGCAGCTCTTGTCCAGGGCAGCCTGGGCACATAGTACAGTATAGGGGGGCTTATCATCCTCTGCCACAGCTGGAGGGGGAGAGATGGGATGAAATGAAAGGCTGAATGAGAGAGAGATGGGGATAGATGGGATGAAATGAAAGGCAGAATGACAGAGAGCGAAGGAGTGGGAGTGCTTTGCGAGCAGAGAGAAATAAAAGGATCGAGAGACAGAAAATGGACATGTGCAGCCACGATAGCGAAAAGCAGAAACATAGCCGATGGAATTAAGTGTGGCGAGAAAATGTGAAATAGTCATGGCATAAAGGAGAAGAGCTTGATAAGACGTGCACAAAGAAAATGTGTGAGAGCATGAGGCAGAGATTGAGAGCGAGACCTTGAGCACGGAGGAAAAAGGGCGGAGGAGAAAATGTGGAGCAGAGGGGGCACGAAAAGCGAGCGTGGTGGAGAGAAGGAGATGGGTCACCCCATTTTAGCCTTCACAATAGCCCGTGTTCTCCCTGAGGCTCATTGTCCACTCACTGTGGGTCTTTGTGAAAGGGCTCGGCACTCACTCTCCTCTTACACAGCGGCTCCCACTCGCCAGCATAGAAAAGAGCCAGGGTTCACGTGGGTAAGGCAGCGCGGATGAGGAGAAGGAGGAACAAAAATGTATTCCATGATATACACATCAAAGCCTCTGGAGGGGCACGGTCATTGTGTGGAGTACGCAGGAGGAATATATTGGTGTGGCGAGGGGCAGCGGCGTGATCACGACAAGACAAGTTGGATACGCTCCTAGTATTTCCACTTTTGTGTTCGTCTGCCACAGCTACGTTTACCCCTGGTGCGCTTTTAACTTGCAGAGCTAATGATGGGTGTATTCTTCGGTTTCAAACGTGCATTTATGGTCCGTTGACAGAGACTGTTAAACACCATGAACAATCCAACATACTAGACGCACCACAAGATCTCAGTGGTATTCGTAGACCCCTTTTTCTCAGTTCAGCAAACTCACCGTCCCACTCCCCAACCCCATGTCTCCCCACAGCTTTTATCCATTATGCACATAGCAAGGCAACAGGCCAGAGAAGCTAAGTCTTCACCTGCCAGTTCTGATATGAGTCCTTCGTGCGAGTGTGTGGGTTTCTATGTACACACTTTATTGGAGTCAGGCTAGGACAGCCTGGTACTGGATACGTTGCTCCATACTGGCCTCATCATCACCAGCACCAGCAGCATCCTTGTTCCAGATGTGCCACGTGTGAGCCGTAGGCTTTAGGGAACCAGCAGACCAACCCTGCACAGCAGATGCTGGAGGCAAGACCAGCGTGAGCCAACAGAGAATGTGGGGACAATATCAAACTTCCCCAGTTATGACGTGGATGGTTTTCTTTATTTGAGCCAGAGATGGTCGAGCTGGAAGAATGATGGCCAGTAAGAGCTTCCAAGAGGTGGAGGATGAGGAGAATCGTTTGATGTGAAGAAAACATGGACGCTTGAAATCTATAGTGAGCGGCCAATCGCGTTTGATTTACAGGTGGATTAAACAAAGAAAGATGGCCATAAATTTAAGCTTACTGATGCATGGACTACAGAGTTGAGTTGTGCTATGACTCGGAGAACAGAGCCCTTCTACAAAACTCAACCGCAAACCCAAACAAACCACCAAGCCCCAAGGCCAGTAGATCTATGACAAACACACACAGGCACACCTCTTACAGATCATGTGATACAGCTCCATACCCATGCAACATAATGACCCACTGGAGCCAGTTTTTGTTTACCTTTTACACACACACACACACACACACACACACACACACACATCTTTGCCTGCCCATCCTGTCCCGCGTCTACCCCCACCCAGCATCAATCCAGTCCCATGACCAGCCCAGCCCTGAGGCCATCTCCACCGGTTACTCCCAAACTCCCTATATCTACTGTACCCCCTCCCCCCCACCAACTCCCCTCTCCTCACCCAACCCGTCTGTCCCTCGATGATAGAACAATACCGCAGTGTGCATTTGGCCCAAGGTGTGGGAGGGCTGCGCCGAGTGTCTCCCGGCCTCCTAACAATGCCTCAACAGAGGAGGCAGCGCGAGGGGAAAAAAAACAGGCAAGGGTAGAGTCACTGATGGATTCAACAAGAAGAATTCTCCCTCTGGCTCCACCCCACCCCATTCCCCTGACCTGTGGCCCCCAATAAACATCCCATCTATTTGGCAGACACCAGGGCGCAATGGGTGGATCCCCTTCCCTACGCGGGGAGACTAGCTCTTAACAATGAATGTGATGTTTGTCTTAACTGGAATCACGGGGGTGAAACGCACTCAAATAGCCTCCCTCGTATTTGAATTTCTCAAACGTGGCGTGTTATCGTATCATATGTCTCAGATAGACTGACAAAGTGATGCAGGGAAATTGTTTTTGACTGTTACCCTGCAAGGCTCTGTCCCGATTATCAATCTTGACAGTAAGATCCTTCTCCTGTCCTGGTTTGAACCTAGGTCAGAAACTGCCAGGCTTTCGTGAGCAGGTGTCTCTATCAGGAGAATGGAATTTAATTGACCATAGATGCTCATACGATGAATGAAAGAGAGGAGAAAAGAAGTGTATGAGACAGAGAGAAGGAGTGCGTGGAGGGGAACGCTACAGAGAGCTGAAAATTAAACTTAATGCAATAATTACGCAGTGTCGCGCTCTATGTCGTGATGTGTATGGACTGCAATTGTAGAGTGGTTTCTCTGTACACAATAATGAAAATGGAGTACTCTACAAATGTGGATGAAACATGCTCATTATAACGATGTCATTCACTTGTCGTCTGATTAATACAGGAATAAGGGTCTAATCTCATCACGCCATTCAACTCATTTGTGAACATGAGGGAAAAGCCGTTTCTAAATGAATGAAGTGACTAACTGGTCCCACATATCAGGTGTCATCTCATATCTAACCACGGAGAAGAAACAGTTTAATTTTGCCTCATCTTAACCTTTAACCAGACAGCATAAGGAACAATCCGAGCACAAGACGCCATCTAAAGCATTAAGGACAACAGCCCCCTTCTCCAAGGAGACCCACAGTTACCACAGCTGCCCTAGTGTGCTAAGGGTAATCGAGTTAGCTTTAACGAATGCAGCAGAGGCCTGACTAACGTCAGGAATGGGTGGATAGGACAAGACATTGCCTCGTTACACCATAATTCCTCTTTAATGTACTGCTCACAATGCAGCCTAGCTTAACATGCACTGCTGCACATGATTATCACAGTACAGTTTTTATGATGCAGACCAGAATTATTTAAAAGCTTGCCTTGAGAAATAAATATAAAATACTAAAGAATTTAGTCAACACAACTCATTTCCAATTGTGCAGCAGTGGGCCGTTATCTCTCCCGGCTTGATTCCTCGCAACAGAGTGGCCTGGATAACCTCTGAGTACAGTGTGCGGGGTCCTTGTTGCTAGGGAAAACCCACACCAAGCCCCTAATCCACTCTTACTGCTCTCCTTACCAATTAGAGATGTGCACAAGTTAGCAGATCACTTTAAGTCATTCTGATTAGTGATTGCGTGTACAAAGGAAGGAACTAAATGTAGTAGAGCAATCCTCTTCGCTCACAAATTAAAGTCAAATAGCACCCTGCACCTAATTCCCCTGACACCACTGTCAGGATATGGAACTGAATGTGAAAATGTAAACTGAAACTGAAAGGCAGTGGCACTGAAATGTTGCTGATACTGTAATTTTAAAAAAAATGCACCCATAAAGAATAGATTTCCTGCCCAATAAAAACGGATGAACAAATATAAAGCTGGTTTGACTGTTTTCAAGTCAAAGTGGTCATTACAGTACATTAAGAGGGGTGCCATCAAGGAAGTGTGCAGGCTAACCACATTTTATTTACATCAAGTAAACATCCGACATATGCTTCTGATCTAATGCGTCGAGGCCCTGATCATAAGATATGAGGCATGATTTATGATGAGGGCCTGAAACACTTGAGCCCATTAATCCAAAAATATGTGGAGAGCAGGGTCAGGTGATGCCATGTCATTCTATTTACTGACATCAATTTCCCTCATTTAAGCCTATTGAAGAGGTTGCATAGCCTGTGGGCAAGGCATCTGTCAGGCTCCTGGCTACGTGATTTACTCCACTCCTCTTGTGCAGCCCTGCAATGACACCATCTATGGATTTTGGGGGGTCATTCTAGCACAATGCCTCTAATTTAGCTCCCCAAAGAGGAGGAGGAGGAGGAGGAGGTGGAGGAGGAGGAGGAAGAAGAAATGCGCCAGAGGTCACCCGGGACCTGAAGCCAAGCAGGACGGAATGAGAGGCCAGGGGTGGGGGGTTGGGTAGGGGTGCGGTTCCCCAAAGGCTGTTAGGGTCGAGCCCTTGCCATTGTGTGACCTTTAGCAAGCTAGCAATCAAGCCAGCTGCTGACACAACAAAAGGTCCGTGCTGTACAGTGGACACGTATAACAAAACTACAACTAATGTCCAGAGCTTGTTAACGACTTTGCAGGAGGCTGGAATGATTAACAGACCTCCGTGATATGCACACATTCACTCCACTGTATCAGCAGCAGCAGCAGCAGCAGCAGCAGCAGCAGCAGCAGCCGCCTCCTGTGTGACAGCAGCTAGCAGGTGTCACACTTGACTTGGGCAGGTTACTTCAGTGTGGACGAGAATAACATTTGAACCGAACCAGGGGTTTAACACGAACCACAATGACGCGTCGTTGCGTGTGTTTCCTGCCCTTTCAAACCCGAGTGGGTCGATATCATCCTCGCTAAGGGGCTTTCCAGAGCCGGCACTAGTCCTCCACCTCCGGCAAGAGAGCAGAGCAGCGGAAGGCTAGCCGGCTAAGCTAGGTGTTAGCTCAGGTTAGCAGGCAGATGCTAGCTAATTAGCCGTGAGAGGGGGATTGGGGAATCTTCGGTTAATAGCTTTATTTCACCTTTCGTGTGGTGTAGAAGTTGTGACCACGGCCATTAATGGCGACGGTGGAAACACACAGTGCACAGAGTGGTGACATGACAGGTATTTAACACGTCGCAGGTAACTAAATCGAAAGCGTTACGGACGTCGGCTAATGTTACCTGTTTGGTGGGGTCATTCCTCCCGTGCTCAGAAGACAGGTGATGTCTCAGCAACAAGGCCCGCTTGTAGTTGCGACTGCCTTTCACCAGCTCGTCGCTGTTTTTAGTGGCAATGTTGTGACACCAGGAGCAGGACATGAGTCCCGTCTCCTGGCAGAATTTGAGCCATGGAAATTCTTGCAGCCAAGAAGCGTGGAATAGTGAGTGTTTCTGAAGCAGCGTCTGCGGTCTCATCTCTACCCCCGATTTCCTGGTCTCGCCTCCCGTCGCACCGCTTCCCGACTCCTGGCCGTCGGCGTTGCTGGGACCGTTCCCCGCAGTCCAGCCACCCCTCTCCCTGGACCCGTTCTCCGCCTCCACCGCCGTAGCGTCGCGGTCGTCGGGGTCCGCGGCTGCAGAGCTGCCCCCTTCCGGGTCCTCTTCTTCCTCCGCCTCGGGTTCCGTGCTATCGCTGACAGACCCAGCGCCCTCCACTCTCCTCTGCGATGGTCCCCTCGCCCCCAGATCCCTGTCCTCCTCTTGATCCGGCCTGTTCCCGTTAAAATGTCGGTCTTGACAGGGCAGGGCCTCCCAGCTGTTACAGTTCCCCCCTCCGATACCACTGGAACCCGTTAACCCAGCTAATCCACCGCCTCGGAAAGCCAGCGACCTGCGGTTTCTCTCACCGGACATTTTTCTTAATATGTATTAGAATCTTCACTTTCTCAACGGTATCCACCTCCGGCTGGAAATAATGTCTCAGGAAGCGATGTATTTCCCGAAAGAGATGAGCCGTCGTCGTATGGTTTCTCCGCGCTGGCCCTCCCGGTGAGAGTATGTAGGTTATGCGGAAATAAATAAAGGTTTTAAACGCATAATGAATTTCAGGGTTCTCGCTGCGTCCGCGCAGGCCCCGCAGAGGTCGAATGGCAACGACTTTCCTCCCCACAATGCACCTCGACTAGGGAAAGGGGGGTTGAGAGGGAGGGGACGGCTTTTAAAGGAAGATGGGGGTGCTGTTGATCAAACAGGGGTCTTTACACTATTTTAAGGCTGAACCTATTTTACGCACGTGTTTTATTTATTTATTTATGTTTGCTATCACGAAATTAATGTTGACTCGTGTTCCCCATTTAAGACTTCCTGTTCAATCAATAAATGGACTACTCTACCAAGTATTGTATTGTGTCCATATTACTATACATGCTATCTATTTATATTTTTAACTTAATATGAAATGTTAAATAAACATCAATATCGATCTTGTATAAAATTTTGATAATGGATATTTTGAACCTCATCTGAAATACAGATTATAAACACATACACAAGCTTAAACACCATGATTTCAGATATTTAACCAAAATTCAAATGGTTTATTAGAACTAATTTATATGATTGTCAGTTTGTTATTACAGTATCATACTAACATTATATTAAGTATTAGTCCATCCTAAAAGTATATTCCATCAAGGTTACGTAATACATAGCAAATTCATCTTAAAATCAAATCAAATCAATAAAATAAATGAATAAATAAAAAATAACAATCATATTTAATGATTTGAATTATACAATATTGAGGTTAAAAAGTCACGTGATCATTCTGAAATTCGGATATGAAGAGTGAGGTCCTCCTCACACCAGTGAGATGTTAATAGCTCAGAGTATAAAGGATCTCAATTAAACACCTTGTGTCACAGGTTCGTATCTGCTTATCGTCATTCAGTCCAGCAGGTGGCACTCGTTCATGAGAACAACTCTCTCCCCTTGCTCTCTCTTTCTTTCTTTCTCTCTCTCTCTCTCTCTCTCTCTCTCTCTCTCTCTCTCTCTCTCCTCCTGAGTATGTGTGATGCCTTACATAGCTGGGTGTATAGTTTCATTGCTGCCCAATTAAAGGCTTTGCACACAGCTTGTGAACAGGAAGGGTTTGATTACAATGAGGTGTGTGTGTGTGGGTGTGTATGTGTGTGTGTGTGTGTGTGTGGGGGGGG
>JAFBJT010091285.1:0-35037 GCA_016785325.1 Chascanopsetta lugubris | reverse complement strand
GGACTCACAATTATGACGTTCAAGTTAATTGATTCTCTGCTGGACGCTTGCTGAAGTTAATGTAAGCTAGCAAGGAAAGCTAGCTCGCAAACCCAAAGCTAACCCAGGTCGAAGGTAACACAGGAAGTCAGGATGCACTGATCATTGCTGACGTTAAACTCACACTATAATGTCAGGTGTTGTGGTTTGAGGTGTTTCGCTCCTTACTGTGTAAAAACGGTGCTTTGTGAACCTCATTACCTGTACCTAAGATATCGGCGAGTTAGCATTTAGCTAACTGTGAGCAGTGGTTCCTCTGCTTGCAGCTGTGTGTTTGGGTCGGCGAGGAGAATGAGCAGCTCAGAGGAGGTGTCCTGGATCTCCTGGTTCTGTGGACTGAGGGGGAATGAGTTCTTCTGTGAGGTCAGTCTCCCGGATTCATGTCTTTCACTTGACGTACTGGGGCATCACCGTCATCACCTCAGGCGATCTGACCCACAATCATCACACGACACAAATCAACGTTGTACATGCACTACAGTTATTCTTTAACCATCAATATTCTCTTTGCTCATGTACATCTCCGACGGTGTTGTTTACGTGTAAACTCTTGAACTCATCGCATATCACTCTTTTGTTTTTGCAACATATATTAATATTTTTCTTCTGTTATGATTTACATATAGACATTAGTCACTGTTTTGAACCTAATAGTCTTCTCTATAGCTTAACTTAAGTTCTCATCCATGCCTCCCCTTTATTATTTTATATGCAATTTTTTTTTACTTTTAAGATAACATCTCTTAGAATTGGAGTCAAATTCCAAGTATGTGCATCTGAAACCTGGCCAATAAAGCAGCTTCTGATTCCATTACTCTTCTGTCCGTCTAATATAGACCAAATAAACAAAAAATAAATAAATACAAGAAATAAATCCCAAACATGACACAAGACATTATTCCACAAATATTGACATTATGTTGCATTGATTCCATTTTTTTTTTTACTATTTCAACTTCAAGCCAAACTCTTTAATAGCAGCCACATTTTGAGCTATCCTCTTCATTTGTATTTCATTTTATTGTCCTGGAGAAGAGAATTCAATTCCACATCATTGTACTGCACCTTCCAGTCATGCTTCCAGTCAAGTCATCATTTCAAAGGTAGTCATTTCCTCAGCCCTGCCCTCCAGTAGTCTTTCACCGGGACCTTCTCTCCAGTCATGTGTCTGTAAGATCAGAATCTCATCCAATAGAGGACACAGAGCCTTCTCTTTCAAAAAGCACCTTCGTGTGACGAAAACCCTTAAAATAAGACACCGGGAACATTGGAATCTGTTGGCATCCGTCTGCGCCACAAATCAAACCCTACGTTTAACTCCTCGCTTTCTTTATTGGCTGCATCTCAGTAATTCAGTTAAACCCTTATGTAATGTTTGCTCAACAGTGTGCTGCTGCTGCATCAGTAATTAACTGCCAATGCCAATGCCTGTCATCGTCTCCCGCTGCTGTGTCACAGGTGGACGAGGACTACATCCAGGACAAATTTAACCTGACCGGCTTAAACGAGCAAGTTCCTCACTATCGTCAGGCTCTGGACATGATTCTGGATTTGGAGCCAGGTGAGAGATCAGTAAACAAGCAGCCATGCAAATTGTAACAAGTGCCGACTGTGAACTAAAAAAACGAAACCCTGCGTTTCTGTTGATTGACAGATGAGGAACTGGAAGACAATCCGAACCAGAGTGACCTGATAGAGCAGGCTGCAGAGATGCTCTATGGGCTCATACATGCACGTTACATCCTCACAAACAGAGGCATTGCACAAATGGTATGCTCCTACCCAGCTTTTCACCAATCAGCCACAACATCACCACCACCCAGTAAATATCGAGTCGGCCTCCCTTTTTTGACGACCTGATCCACCGAGACTCGCACTCGAACTTCAGAGGTGTTCTGTGTCACTAAGCCACTATCGTTTGAATCCTGTAAGTTGTTCCAGCATTTCCCAAAGGTGCATCATGGGAATTCTGAAGCCAAGTCGACACCTCCGATTGGTTGTGTTCCTAAAATCCCCCCTGGGCCATTTGGGAAGTGTGTGTGAGGGAGCAACTTCCTTATCAATCCCACCCGCTGTCAGCTGCCATAGTTACACGACAGTGGTTGTCATATTAAAGCTGATTGGTGTCTAACTTCAAAGAAGAGAAGAGGGACACAGTTCTAATGTCTACCCATGTTCTTCTCCATAGTTGGAAAAGTATCAGCAAGGGGATTTTGGCCACTGCCCCAGAGTCTATTGTGAGAATCAGACAATGCTTCCCATCGGTGAGTCCGACACTTGACATGAAGCACATTCCCCCGTGTGCAAGAACCACATGTGTGACATAACATCGTTGTCACTGATCTCCTGTCTGATTTAGGTCTATCGGATATTCCGGGGGAGGCCATGGTGAAGCTTTATTGCCCAAAGTGTATGGACGTTTACACTCCCAAATCCTCCCGGCACCACCACACAGACGGGGCCTATTTTGGAACGGGGTTCCCTCACATGCTGTTCATGGTGCATCCAGAATGTCGCTCGAAGAGACCAGCCAACCAGTTTGTGCCAAGGTTTGTCTGACTCCACACTAATGGCATTATAGAGCACAATTATCCACACTATATTCTTCAGTTTTCATTGGTTCAGAGCCGTGCTTTTATGAAGTTAATATGCATTTGTTTTGGTTTTTACAGGCTTTATGGTTTCAAGATTCATCCAATGGCGTATCAGCTCCAACTACAGGCTGCATCCACTTACAAGAGCCCAGGAAAGACAAATCGCTAGAGGATGGTGGAGTCATTAAGACTTTGTTGTTTACTGGTTGTTTGAAGTTATGGATTATGTATTCCCAATAAATGGCCATTAGAGATGTGCGGATGGACTATGGGGTCACCCAAATCTCTACATATGCTTCTCCAGTTTACAGACCCTCACTCCTGCCTGTTGTATACGTGCCACTGCAGTCCTTGATGACAAACCCTGTACTTAACTCGTTGACATGTTTAACCACCTCACAAAATCCCCACACTGAACTTTTCTGTCCTTCCTTCCTCTTTTCTTCCCTGTTTTTAATTCTCGTTTTTTATTCCCTCTCAAACCTGCAGCTCTGTTGTTACCAAACCCCAACTGCTGCTTAGAGTTTAGTTTGCTCAATTGGCCCTTGATAAAATACATTAAAGACTCATTCTGAAGTAATTTGTATTTTGGATGTTCGAGGCATATTTCCCCCACCTGCCTTTATCTAGGAAAGTTGATTTGTACAATCTAATCTGCCAAATTTGTGGATTAACCACGAATCTGTCGAAATAACTTCAGTCCGCACATCACTAATGGCCGTTCAGTTCTGGACATTCACCTCTGTGAATTACTCCTAAAGGACCTCAACTGATGTCAATAAGTCTTTTTCACAATTTAACTGATGAGTCATGCTTTGTTGTTTAATAACACTTGGTTGAATGTAAAAGGAAATGTCACCTCCTTCCTTTACAGGTTAATTTTGAAACAAGTCAACAGATTAACCTGTGCTGCAGATCAAATGCTGGAATGAGCATGAGATTTTATTCTGCTAAGGATTTTTATTAAAAGATGGGATAATGATGAAAATCTATGAGTGATTGAGACCTTATTTCATAGAGACCTATGTTTACTGCTTGATTGTCCTATATGTAAACACTAGAGTCAAAGTTGTTCTCCACCTAACCTGCCCAGCAACAGCAGTGGGACTTGCTGTGAGTGCAACATATGCTGTAAACCACACTATTAACAAATGTTCAAGAAATCTTTAGTAACCACCACTACTTACCTGTCTCAACGTCGCTGCCCATAACTGTCTCAAATGGCATAATAATAAAATGGAGAAAATACTGAGAAAGTAGCCTCTCTACAACAGTACACACTATTGGTCACTCTTTAAAGATGAGAGGATTTACTCTTACATAAGTATATACATAGGTTGTTTTTAGAAGAACTTCCAGGTACCTTACCTTTCAGGTGGATGTACCATTATTTTCCATTTCCCATTACAAACTGAACATGCAGCATCCACTATGAAAAAAGTGAACATTAAATATTAATTTCTCACTATGGTCTCACTCACTCGTGCTTCACACACACACAGCCCACCAGAATGCAAAATAATGCATATTTTATTTTTTCATAAAAAGACGGATAAATCACAATGCAACAATATTTTCCATCGTCTAAAAACTATTTTTTTCTGTGTGTGAAATCCTACTATTTCTTGGAGGAGAGTTTGATGCTGTTTTCCATGTAACTACTTTTATCACCAATGATGTCTTTTTTGTGTGTGTGTGTGTGTGGGGGGGGGGTCTTTAAAAACGTGTCCTAACAAACATTCTATCTAAGAAGGGATCCATATATTTTATAGGTATTTCCTCCTCTATGGAAAGATATGGGAAAAAACAGCAAGTGAGAGCAAATCTACTAAGACTATCATGTAAAAAGGCTTTACAAACTTGGTTGATAACGAATGCAAATATTTAACATGGTGACATCTTTAGTGGAAATCAGCTCGTGTTGAAACATCACAGTACATCGACTCACATGAGACATTTCCTACTTTACAAATAAGTTACTGTATAGTAGAACATGTAAAAAAGACAACTTGTGCTCCTATATGAGAGAAAAGTCACACATACTGGGACAGCTGCCTTCACCTCTTGTTTACTGTGACAGACAAGCTCTTATATGCATTGACCTCACTGGGCTGAACAGAAATGTACATGTACGTTGGGCAACGGGCGGATTTACATATATGAACATTCCACATACAGTCATGGAGGTCTGTGGTCTTACAAAGAATATCAAAACCTGAGATAAACAGACCGAAGCTTGTAAAACTTTTTTTTGTTTTGCTTTTTAAAATCAACCAAACAAATTCAAAGCAAAAATGACGTCTACGCTACTGAAGAAAACAGAGCTGAGAGAAGCACTCCACTGTCGCGTGTAATGTGTGAAAGGTTTGATGAAACTTGGTGGACTACGAGAGGAAACGAATAAGAATGATTCAGGGCATCGGTAAACAGCACCACCAACGATGTCATGACGAATGGGTATGAATAACTTAAAAACCTCGATTTGTACAAACTCTATAAAAGCATCAATCCTATAAAATAGAGAAATATTTCAAAATAGATCAATTTGAGATTCAAACTTTACAACAAAGTGAAAGTGACGGCTTTCTTCGCTGGTTTGGAAAGAAAAGAAGGTTTTAGATTTTGTTACCTGAGCCGTGAACAAAAGCCAACAAACTGTCCAGAGACAGTGCTGCAGGGATGAGTCCTACAAGATGCTGGGGTTAGTTTGCATGGCAACACTTCAGGTTCCTTCGTCCCTCAAGTCAATGGCTTTGTTGAATGGCCTTTCACTTACAGGCCTAAAATTAAGTTTTTCCTTATACGATATAAAACCAGCCAATCCAGTGCCTCATCAAGCTCCCAGTTAATGCACTATAAAAAGAATACATAGCAAACACAGTTCCTCTGTTTGAATGAGCACTGCTTTCAAATAAGCCCTGAAATCAATCAAGTCTAGCTTTTGTTTTCTTGTTTCTTGTTCTTATATGTCATTAGAGCATAAGCTCATGCAATTTGTTGTTTTCCAAATTTGTGCACTTGAAAACTCATGAAAGTGAAGTCCATTTGTGACTTTTATTTTCTCACTAAGCGAATCATGTTTGCTACAGCAAACTAAAATCCCACCGACTATTCGCCAAGGGAACCAGTGCGAGGAGAACTTCTGCGTTGGCCTCAGAAATGACCTCATCCCTTCAGCACTGAGTCGGAGGACAGAGCAGGTTTGTTCACAAATGAATGAGAGGTATTTCATTTCATTGGAAAAAAAATGTCCCTCCTGAATTAAATAGTAAAAAAAAAACAACAACCACGAAATTAGAGGATTTCCCTTGAATGTAGTCTTAACGTTCCCCTAGCAGCACCAAGGGGATAAATGCTGACAACAGCATCTAAACTACAGAGACAGTGCATTTGTATAAAATTAACAATTTAAAAACCACGAGGAAAATAAAAGCATTTAAAAGCAAAAAAAATAAAATAACAGAGCACAAACTGAAAATGCTGTCGTTCAACCAATAAAAGGTGTAGCTGCTAAACTTTTTTCTTGAACACCAGGAAAAAGCATGAAATAAAAAAAAACTGGAGAACTGTGCAGTCGCCCTCTACAGCTCGACCGGGAAACTAAAAAGAAATCTACCGACATTTTCTCTATTCAAGTCATCCATCACTTCAGTAGCAGATTTGTGAGATATTTCTTTTTGGATATTTGTGTGCGTGGATACAGCCCGTCAGTGAGTGCTGATCGCTGCGCTCCGATGACAAAGTGTTGGAGGCGGAGTCAAAGCAATAAATGAAAGGTGGTGATTCAGTTACAATGCTGATGCTCCACCTTGTTTCTCCTGCAAGACGGCAACATTAAAAACTGTGGTCACTGTCACTGTATTTCAAGGAAAACTTAAACACTTGATCAACAAATAAGAAGGTCACATCTCATACCCCATGAATATGAAGCTACAGCTAGCAGCACATTAGCATAGCCTAGCATAACAACAGGGAGCATGGGAGGCGACACCCCAAAAATCACACACCCAGGTCTAGAGTGTGTGTAAAAAGATGGAATACACGACAGCTCCACAACATTTCCCCCCTGAGATGGTTATAGACATGTTAGGTACATCTCATGACAGTTTGTTTATGAGTTCATTTTTCCAGTAAGTTTGGTTTTAATCATTCGATGCCGTATATGTGGGTCATGTCGTGTCATGATTGTCAGTTGACACTGACTTGCAGCGAGTTGAGTAGATGGACCTGGAGAATTCAAATCGAGGACATGATATTTACTCATGGACTATTGATGAGAACTGGATTCTGTGTGCAGAGCTTTGAAGCAGAAAAGACGTTGATTGTTGAGTCCTAATGACAGCGCTACAACGTCTTTGTTGTTTATACGGCGCCATGTAGCCCTAAGTCGTTTTCTCTTAGAGCCAACATGGAGGAAAAACTCTTTGTAAATGACGAAGTGAACACATTTGAACACATTTTTAGAGATTCATCTTCTGACATGACTCCCTCATTAGAATCAGTTTACTTACATTTCGATGTATTAAAATGAATCAGAATCAAAGCCAGGGATTTTAGCTGAAGCTTAAAAAGACAACCACCCATTTTCCTAAGCAGTACTGTCTGCGTGTTACTGGTGGAGGGTTTATACCTTCTCTTGGTCAATGTCAGAGTCTGCACTTATGACAATCCTCTTCTCCACACGCGTCTCCGAAGTTCCACCTTTCACTACCTGAGAGAGGGAGGAAAAAATGAGTGACCGACAGTCAATTAAAGGTCCAGTGTGTAAGACTTTTCTTCAAATTTTGCTATTAGTAGAACCGGAATATATTATTACAGTTTTCTTATTGTGTGTGTATAATCGCCTGAGTATATGAACTATTGTTATCACCCCCCTAAAATGAGCTGTTTATATTTATATCAGGATCAGGTCCTCTCTATGGAGGCTGCCATTTTGGACCATTAGGTCTTGAATGTAGAAACTTATCTCATCTTGAGCTTATAAGAAAGGAAGGATGAGGTGAGGAGTATTGGTTCAGAATCAGGTTCAAAATTGCCTCTATTGCCAAGTAGGTTTAAACATAACAAGGAATGTGACTTGGTTTATGGCACATTACAAAGAAAACAATAGAAACACTGTGCGCTGACCTTTGAGATGTGAGTAGTAGTGGTGGTGACTGTGGTTCCACTGGTGCTCTCTGAGGTAACGGTCTGGGAGCTGGACACAGATGCCCCGTCTTTGTCCTCGTCTGTCCCATCGACTGTCACCTGAGGACAGACGGCAAAAGAAAAGCCGGACTAAAGGACCGTATTGGATCACGTGAGGTTTCTGCTCAATGTGGAGCCCCTGGCCTGGTCCTCCCAGACCTGCTGATAAATCAGCTCTTCCATGCTACACAGCTGAGACAGATCTGGGCTGAGCAGGTGCTGGAGCTCCTACCTTTGGAGACTCATAGGTGAAGGTCTTGGTCGGGACGATAGGGACCTCTGTGGTGGAGATGCCGGTGGGTAAGGAGTTGGAGGCCGCTGTGATGGTGACCGTCTGGGTCTGCACCAGAGGCGGCTGTGGATGGGAGCATAGCCCCATGAGTGGCTGTTTAACCAGACACCACACCACAGCAACCACTTCGATTCACACTTTGCAATCTCTGTCAAGCCAAGTGGATTGGTTTTCATGGAAACAGCCCTTCCCCTTCACCAAATTGTGTTGATTCATATAGTTGGAAACAACCTTGTTAATCACCTTCCCACCACCAGCTATCACAGAGGAGAAATGGGAGAATATAAAGCCAGGGAGTGGATTAGCGGGGTGATAAAGAGTGTCACAGAACATTTGTAGCAGACAGGAACATGCTCTTGTTGAAGTGACCCATCACCACAGTTGAGAATTCGCACACCACTGTGCAACGCATCTGCAGCAACCACGGCAACATTTGACGGATAACCGATGCAAGTCACACCGCGACGCTCTAATTACAGATTCACACTTTTAGCATCATGTTGCTGCAAAGACGTAAGCAAGTGTGGCTCCCATGAAATCAGACAGAGGCCAGGCAGAGGCAGAATCGCCCGAGGGCGTGAGGAGGCTACCTGGAAGCAACGTATGACCTGTGGACCATCGCTCCTGAAATACGAGGCGGGGGACGTTCCAGCTATCCTGCCGGAGTTCTCCGATGTTCCAGGAGAAGATTCCTCCTCCTCCTCCTCCTCCTGGACTTCATCTAAAGCCGTACAGTCGGACAGGACGGAGGCGGCCAACTGTGCCGGCTCCGACTCTACGGTGGGCGCCGACGCCGTCTCAAACACTACAACCCCCTCCTGATCACTTGACTCTTCCTCAACAGGGGTACCAGGGGCTTCCACACTATCAGGCTCACTCGTGGGTCTGGGTTCGCCTGACGAGCCCAGACTGCTGCTGGTCTCCTCAAATGCAGCCTCTGCCTCTGAACCATTGCAAAGGGAACTAATGCACACAAACTAAAAGAAGAATAGACACAGTCACCATGTGATCACAAGCAGTTGAGTATCCATGTAAACACTCGGGACTTATCTTATGGAAAAGATTGTATCTATAGCTTAAAGCCACATTGCAAGTTAAGGGCAAAGCTAGAACCCATAAACATTTTGAGCACATTATGGGAATGTTTATTTTGATTTTCTTTAGGATTTTTGTGAATTCTTCAAGAAAAATGGAAGGAAATTTCAGTCAGTGCACATCGGTGCAATATGAAGAATAAAAGGCCAATCTGGCAAAGATGTCATGTATTCATTTGCATTTAGTTTTAGTAAGATTATGCAAAAATACTGCACACTGTACCTTTAAAGTACATCAGAACTGTCAGGGAGTGTGTTATTCATACACATTTTAAGCTGTTGCAGGTGATACCTGGAGTTAAATTGTTATGTATCGAGAGTGATGAGGTATGCATATAGATTAGCCTATTGGCATGATAAGAGATAATATTCAAAGTGTGAAATTGGAAGCTGATTCAGTTTCCGTTTGATGCAGATCCAAATAAAAATCTAGATCTAGAATATAAATGTGATTTAATGAGGAGGTGATTTAAAGGCCTTGGAAAAGGTTATGTGCTTAGACTTTGTGCCATTCTCCTTTAGTCAGAGTGAAGTGGATTTTAATCTGACTTCTAGTTAAAGATGGAGGATAACAAATATACATATGAATACAGCCAGGGCAAAACAAATCTGCGCTCCTTAAAAGGAACAAACAGTCATGTGTGTTGCTGTGTATGGAATTCCATTTATTCTTTGGTCATAGTCGATTGTCAAAAACATCATGCATAAAGAAATCTTCTTCAGGTTCCGACACGGTGACTCGCCAAGTACCAGTGAAGGACGGAGAGGTTAATAAGTATTACAATTAAGCTGCCTCAACGTCTCCGTTCACTGGAAACACTTTACTGTGACAAGGAATATTTCTAGTATCCAGAATAAAATCGAGTCTTTGATCAAATTGAACTACCTCGTGTTTGTTCAAGGAAAAGAGCATATATATCTCAGAGTAAATAAATAAAGTCACATCACAGTGATAGGCTTATCCAAAGAGACTATTTGAAGACAACTGACATTACAAATGCACCTCAGAGTGTATATAAAACCAGACTCAATATGATATGGTCAGACGATACAAACCAGATAAAAGTCAGCTAAAGTTAGTAAACTAGTAGATATTGTTTAAGTCCGAGTGAAATCGCAGAAAATGCAAAAGAGTAGCTGGTTGATTGTCATTTTCAGTCCTCATCAGTCTTGGAGAACATGTCGGTTTCTGATTGGAGAAACCAGCCGCAGTGAGCGATCAAAGGAAATGAAAGTCTGTTCCCCCCCATGGAGGCCAAAATGAAAACAGAGGGGTTGCAGCTTCTCTGGTGCAGCAGAAGATGAGGAGATGAAGACAGTGATGTTGGAGAGGTGGCGAAGTAAAGGAGGCGAAGTAAAAGGTGGCGAAGTGAAAGGTAGCGAAGTAAAGGAGGAGGAGAAGAGAAAGCGAGAGGTTTGATGGGTGGATGGACTAGCTGCGGTCTCCAGCGCTCACACTCACACCTGTGTGGGGGCTTCCGCCGGGTCGACGCTGCCCCTCAGCTGCGCTTGGAGTAGAAGTCTAGCAGGGGGCCGCGCGGGAGGCGGAAGACAAACTGAGGGGAGGGCAGGGAGGGAGGGAGGGAGGAGGAGGGAAGGAGGAGGGAGGGAGGGAAGAGAGATGAGAGGGAGGAATTCTTTTGAAATGTCTGCAATGAGCGACAGTGAACTACACGATTCAAAGTCAGGCCTCTTTTTAAAAATAGAAAGTCTTGATCTCAGAGTTTTTCTATGGACAGAAACGTGATTTTGTGAGGAGGTTTTTCTCCAGAGCATGGAAATGTTAAAGGAACGTGCATTTTAACATGCATTTAAAAGTATATATATTGATTTCCATGTCCTACATTCCACTAGAGACTGAAAAGACAGAGTCATCCACACTTGTAGAAATGGGAAAGACGGCGTTTTACAGTTTTGAGAGAAGAACTTTGGAGCCATTGCATGTGCAGTCTTGTTGCCGTTTCAACAGAAAGTGTCTAAGATGTCATTTTGGGCATGTAGAAAGTACCTACATAGACAACTGTTTGTGTTTGAAGGGCCAGGGATGTAACATTTTGGTGAAATTGTTTCAATTTTCATCAAAACAATTTGTTTGTTCTAAATGAACAAATAGTTGTTTTCGTTACTATAGAATGAACCCATAACTTGAAATCGACCCTATAAATAACATTTAATTTCAACCAATTTCAAGGCTTTTCCGCACCCTGAATTCTACAAGATGTTTTCACTGTCCCTGTTAACGTTAATAACAGCCCTGTTTGCATGAAGTACTTAAAAATGTCCTATCCATTTTGCCATTGTCAGATTTTAACAGGCTCCATCAAACACTTTGTACAATTCATTACTCCAGGCTCTACACTGTCAAACTGGATCTACTTTGATCTGAGTGTAACTTTAATGCATCCTGACAATATGATTGCACCTTGGGGTATCAATCTCCAAGTGGTTTATGTCCAAGCTGTTACGCTGCATTGGAATTAATGTCTGGCTGAGGGGCAAAGCTAAAACCAGCTGTGCACTTGTTTATTTATGTGCCAAAAGCTCAACTAATGCCAGTAATAGTACAATTATATCGGTTACTTCCACCATGGAGATTATGTTTTTTTTGTTTGTTTGTTTTTCAGCCAGGATTACGCAAACATTACCAAATGGATTTCGTAGAACTCGGATGAAGGATAGGAAACGGGATAAGGATGAGCCTGTTAAAGTTTGGCATAGATCCAGGGAAAGGATCACCTTCTTTCCCATCACGAGGTACAGAGTTGTGTGACGTTTTCACTGATCTAGATCAGGGGTGTCCAAACTCAAAACCGATAATACAACTGTGAATGAGGCCTCGTCTCTTCAGGGGAAACAGCTTGGAGGAAGCAGCAGCCAATAAAATGGTGAAAGCAGCGTGAAAAGAAAATGTGCAAATGAGAAAGCAGAAAGGAAGCTTACTGATGTGGAAAAGGAGATGGAGGGGGGGGGGTAAATTCTGCTCAGCGTCAGGACGTGCAAATATTCAAGAGCATGGTCGTCTCTCAATCATGCATCCTTTTTTTTTTTAAGTCCGCTCTGTCAGTCATGCAACACCAACTCATCAGGGCTCGGAGGCTTCCAGTGCAGGTACAGAGGAACCACAGTGAAGCTCTGAAGAATTCTAAAGACGTCCTCAACTGCTGCACCCACATGGGTCACATCAGACCCTATTCAACAAGTCAGACCGCATTCCTCATACACATGCATGTGTCACATACCACATGCTGTTGTTTTGAATAGGTCTGCACATGCACACACCATCCACCCATTCTACTCAAGAGGGACAACTAGAGGAGCCTGGTCCCCCTCATGTCTGTTCAACATAGGCAATAAATCATATGGTTACAAAGGGTTTTAATGTCTTAAAAGACATTAACACGGTCAAAGACAAGACCTTTAGGGTCTTCCATTTAATCGCAAATCCATGCAGACAGCTAACATTACTGCTGTAATGTTTTCAGATCAAGTGCAGTCATATCAAGTTCGTATACATTTTTACGACAAACCAATTTGATTCAACTTCAACCAAGTCAATTCAAGAATTGACGATGTCACGAATTCAATTGAAACTTCATTCAATTCACTGGAGGTGTGTTTTCTTATGAGACTTACCCCATCTGCACTGGACAGAGGTTGACCATTGATACCCAGGGTACGGAATGGGGAGTGTGTGGACAGACGTTTATCCCACTCACTAGGCCTGGGCTCCGGGACGGCCTCCATGAAGTTCTTCTTTAGTTTACTGATGCTGGCATGATGCCTGATCAGGTCCTCCTGAGGCTTATCGAACTCCTGCATGTAGGAAAGTGTAGAGGGGAGGGACAGTGTGGTGGCGGTGGTGGTGATGGTGCAGGGATGGGGTGACAGGAAGTAGATTGATAGTGGAAGTCGATGAGGAGGGAGGGGGAGGAGGGAGATTCACGGAAGGCAGACGGGGAGAAATCAAGAAAGAGATCAGATATTAAGATCGGTTCTTCTCTGGAGATGTTGGGTTATTTGCAGATCAAACCAAGAAGCAGAAGCAGGGTTAATTAGTGATTCTACAGGAGGATAAATTAGAGGGGCTAATCAATGTAGACGACCATACGATGTAGATTCTTGATAGATTATCAGCGACTCCCTCTCTGTGTCATTTAAGTCTGACAGTGGATGAATAAGGTCAGATTTTGGTTTGAAGAAGAATAAAGATTCAGAGGAGTCTTTGCCATGATTTATCAAAGTGAATTGCAGCTTGGTGTTTTGCTCGAGTGGAGTTTAATCAACTACAAAACACTGCATTAAGGGTCTATTTTACAGCATTAGGCTCACAGCAGAAACACATTGTGGAAACAAAACCAGGCTGCAAATCAAAGAGCAGGACAGGTGACGGTGGCAGACATTGTAGGAGCTGTCGGAGACAAAGCCCCAATGGAAATGGAAACCTGTTCATTTTAGCACAAATGAACACAAGCAACAATAGCAGGGCTGTTTGGCAACAGTTAGCATCAAGTTGATATTTACCGGTTCCCATCATGTGGGCAGTGGTGTTTAAAAGTCCAATGTGTAAGATTTGTTTTCACCCTATGGAAAATGTCCTTTTTGTATAATGAGGAGCGGGTCCTCTTTATGGGGGCTGCCATGTTGGACCACCATGTCTTTAAAGTGACCCTGAGTGGACAAAGTCTTTTGAGTATTGATGATAACTAAAGGTGGGTTCTCTTATACGCATGGAAAGGAAGCTGATGGAGAAGGGCACTCACCCACAACATGAAACTTCACCATCAATAAATCCTACACATTGCACCTTTAATCGGCAGTAAGGATTATCAAGAGCAACTTAATGGTAAGTGTTTCACCAGCGCTAATTCATATCACACATATGCCTAAAATGAACGACTATTTCTTATTTTTACTTCTATGGTCACAATATAGCATTTGTGTAATTGGTGAGAAAACTCAAAAGCATCACTCGCAGGTTAGAAAATGGGACGGAGGTAGAGAAAGCAAAAGCAGGAACAGGAGAATACTGATGATCTGTAAACAACATAAAAATATTATGTAAGAATGGCGCTCTCGTTGTCTGTGATTGGCTTAGACCAACATCCAATGGCTGATCATCAGGGACAGTTTAAGGATTTAGTTTAGTTTGTCAAAGCATGAGTAAGAACACCGAGTAGAGGTTCAACAGCACTCTCCTGAAAACAAACGGATTAGAGTTACACTGCCACACATACACACACACACAATTACAAATCCAGTGATCACATCATCTACATTAACACGGATGCAGAGAAGTGTGAATCATGCCACATGCAAGCGTGATGTTAAACAAAAAGGAGCCACTGTGCCAAAGAGCAAGAAAATAGACGTCTCCAGAAGGGATACAAACCTCCAACATTAAAATGCTATGTCTGATATAAATTGAGTCACCCTCAATTCTCTTTGCTCTTTTCTGTGAAAAATGAAAAGAACAAAAAAGTGTGGGTTTGTTTCAGTTCCCGGGTAGGCTGGCATCAAAGCGCCACACGTCAGGCATGCACACTACAAAAGTTGACTGAAGTTAATTAATATAAGAGTGGACTTGTGAGGAGTCTGCATGCAAAATACTTTGGGGACAAATGACAATGGGGCCAAAACCTCAACGTAACTAAAGAACTTAAGGCTATATGAAGAGATTTAAGATTTCACTTTCCTAAAGACAAAGAAACGGCAGAGTGACAGGAATCTACTTAAGGACTATGTATCATGCTTCTTTTTTAGTCATCTATAGTCATGCATGTGTACATTCCAGGTTTGACCACAGCAAGCAATGAGAAGAAATGAATGGCTTGTTAACTATTACACAGATTCTATGTATATTAATGTTACATTACAAATAACCTGAAGGTAACCTAGTACATGTTTCTACCTCATAAAATATACTGCTTATGCATCGAACCTGATGTGGGTGTCATTTAAGACCTAGCTGTATGGAAGCACAACATGAGAAGAGGTTGAAATTAGACTTTTGGATGAGAAGCTCGATATCAACAGAATGTAGGCGGAGAAATGTCTACGGAGACATAGGCGAGGCTCAGAATCTGACCTGTCGCTTTCGCACCACCTCCGTGCTGGTGACTTCAGACACGTGCTAACCCAGGGAGGAGGAGGAGGAGAGAGGGACACACGTTAGCATCCTCTGCCGCTCACCCACAACACTCACAGCTGAAGCAACGGTGTCGTTTAATGGGGGTGACATGCAAGAGGCTAGTGTCTACTACACTAACCTGAATGTCCCCATTGATGGTGGATATCAGTGACACATCTACGTCCCCCTGGTCCCTCCAGGCTGCTGGCTACAGCAGCAAGAGAGACACAGTTCATGCTCAGACACAGAGAACAATCTCTGCTTCAGCCTATATCATTATTCAAAACTTATGCATGTATAAAAAAATCATCTTATAGCTGTAAAACCTTGGCTGCTGCAGCCCTGTTCTTCATACGTAATTTACTCAGGCCCCTGCTGAAAAACAGCGATCAGAGAATCATCAGGTACCTTGACCTCGGCCGCCTCCTCGATCTTCGATGGCTCCACGGCCTCGACGGTGACCTCCAGCTTTCTCTCCTCCTGGCGGCTGAACTTGATGGGAGTGGAGGTCTGCGGCTGCTCGAGCGGAGCCATGGGGATGCCGGCTTCAGCCAGAGCCGCCTGGGAGAAGACGGGCGCGCTGACCGGACGGGTGCCCCTCTGCGGGACTACCACTGGACAAGGAGACAGGACGATGGAAATGTGAGCAAAAGGGTGAGCGTCTGAACACTGTTTGACATAATCAATTGCTCTCAGTGGTTAAATTATAAAAGGAAAAGACAACGCCAAACATATACTTACACTCCAACTGTGAGTAAATGCACAAACTGCAGGTACATACTTACCTTAAATGCATCATTGACTCCCTTCCATTAAGGACAGGCAGGTAAGAAAAACTCAAGAGGCAAATATCCAAGTGGAATGAAAGCAGAAGCAAAGCTGAGTTGCTGTTCACACCCACAGATGGATGCAAGAGGCGATGGTGTTAGGCTGCGAGGAGCTAAAAAGCTCACTGAGGTTAAGAGGTTTGAAATGTTGCGATAGAGAAAACACTCTCTGAGGATATAATGACACGCTGAGTGAATGTGCACTGCCAACTGTGGACATGGCTCACAAAGGTTAATAGTTAGGGGCTGAGAAAAGCTGGACCGTGTGTAAGCTGTTCAGTGGAAATGCAAAAAAAAAAAAAAACGACACACGATAAAATACCTGACTTTTTGCGGTCAACATCTAGCAGAACAAACCAATCATCATTGTCATGTGTCTTTGTGAGTGGACGTCTTTCCTGCAGGATGCGCGTCTCGAACAGAGGTCTCGTCTCAGATATAGTGACCCTTGTTTTGGCCTTAGCCGCAGGAACTCTGACCTCTGCTGGAAGCCAGATGGGTTCAGCGACAGCAACTAATACAAACGTACAATCAGGTGTTATTTTGGAAATGGCAGAAGTGTCAAATAGTCATCTTGGGGGTAGATATGAAAAGGGTTATTCAAATATATCATTGAGTTTATACCTGATTTCTTAGGGGCCACATCCAGGAGAACAAACCAATCATCGTCTCTCTTTCGCTCAGTGGTTTTCACAACACTGACAATACGCTCAACTATAGTGACTAACACAGAAAGAGAAATGGCAGGTGCACGTGAGGAGGGCTCATCAAACAATTACAGTGACAAAAAAAGGTAATTTTGTGCATAACTGTAACAAATCATTCAGATCATACCTGATTTCTTAAGAGTCACATCCTGAGGAACAAAGTAACCAGTATCCACTTTCCTCCCAGCCACTGCCTTACCACTGACAGCGTACTCAACAACAGCAACTGATAAAGAAGCATAAAGGATAATAAGCCTGTTGGAAATGTATTTGTAGACTGTCATTGAGCTATTTCAGGCTTTCAGCATTGCGCCTCCAGGCCCTTTGTTGATACCTGGTGGTACGAAAACAGGCTTTTCTCTGAAGACGTCCAACAGCACAAACCAATCGTCTCCTCCTCTCTCTGACGGAGGTGCCATTTGAATGCGTCTAATTTCAGACAGGCGTGTCTCATCTTGCCTGCTGTCCACACCAATTACCGTCTTCTTCCAAGTTCTAGTCTCGGTGGTCGTCACCTCAACCTCAAACGTCTTTCTCACATCGAGAATAATCTCAGCAGGGGAAACTGGTACAAACAGGTGAGAGTCAAGGGAACCGAGATGACAGGGGTGAATCCATGGCATCAATGTTCAGATGTAAAACCAAGTTAAAAGCAAGCCGCAGAAATGTCACACAGCGCACAGCAAATGTCATGAAATATCATCTCTCTGAAAGGATTCTGATGTGGGTGCAAAAACACATCCAGTGAAATACCTGATGGTTGAACGACAGTGTCTTCGCGAGCGGCATCAAACAACTCAAACCAGTCATCTCTCTCTGGCTGTGGCTGGGAAGGCTGTGGTCTGATCTGGACAAATTCAACCTTCTGCTCTGTGCTTTTCTCTTTCATCTGAGGTTCAACACTTGGATATATTTGGCTGGCTGCTGCAGGGGAAACTGAAAAATATAAACTTCAAACTTCAGCTCTAGCCCAAAGTGTAGATTCTCTGATTTTGTGACACTTAAGCTGCTTTCAGACATAGAACTGAACGATTCATATTTGCAGATATATATATATGCAGATAGAGTCATATTGTGCTCTTCATATACAGAGGAAAAAGTGGGAAAGTTTCTAGAGTTTCTGTCTGAAGGCAGCTTGAGACACTCTGGCGCAGTTTGTGTTCGTACCTGGAGGCACATACGCAGTTTCTCTGGGAGCAACATCCAGCGGCACAAACCAGTCGTCGTCTCTCTCTGTCACAGGCTGAGATACTTTCAACACTGGTATAATTTGCATGGGAAGCTTCTTTTCCTCTCTCTGCACCACAACGCCTTCAGTCACAACTTCCCTCCTGGACTCCGCTGCTGTTGTTTCAGTCACAGCAGAAACGCTTTCGTCAGGATAAACCTGAACCATGGGAGCTAATGACAAAGATAATGAATGAGCGCCGGGTGTCGCAAAAAAAGTGAAACAAAGAGGGCCGAGGAAAAAGATGCGGATACCTTTTGGTACAAATGATGTTTGTCTAATGGGAACATCCAGCAGCACAAACCAGTCATCATCTACCTCTCTCGCAGCCTGTGGCAGTGCTACAACTCGCTTTTCAATCAGCTCTTGTTTAATTTGTGCATCGGCTACTGCGGTTTCCACTTCTCTCTCCCTCGGTATGATGGCTGTGATTTCAACAACAGAGACACGTTCCTCTGATGATGCATCAACAGCAGCTAAAGCAAAAAAGGAGAAACAATCCACATGACGCCACAGACGCTACATTTAGATAAAATGATCTATCTGCGAAGCTCTGGGTGGTTAGTTGCCTTGGTAAAGCAGCGAAGCACTTGAAGGCGATTATACCTGGTGGAACATACGACGTCTCTCTGGGAACAACATCCAGCCACACAAACCAGGCGTCCTCTCTGTCCGTCACTGGCTTTTGCACAATTTCTTGTAGATGCCTCGGAGCTTCTTTTATTTCATCTATTATCCGTTTCTCTGCGACGGTAACAATTTCCTTCTCAGCTGGAATTTCAACCACAGAAAGTGCCCTTTCTGCCTCCATGTGGTCTCTCTCCTTCATGATGACTAATATTTTGAAAGAAACAGTTGAACACAAATGGTGAGCACAGTATAATAAGAGGTATAACTCAGTTGGGAGTAGATGGTGGCGCTACCTGTTGGTACATAAGGAGTTTCTCTAGGAATCACATCCAGCCACACAAACCAGTCATCCTCTCTGTCTTTAGCTGGCTGCTGTGCGATGACTGGCAGATGTCTTGGAACCTCTTCTATTATGTTTCTCTCTTCAACAACAAGTTCTCTCATTTCAGCGGATGGAGTTGCAACCACAGAGGTGATGCTTTCTGCCATGACCTGGACTTGTTCCTTCACGACAACTGGTATTATAAAGGACACTGTTTCAGCAGTGTGCAAAATACAAGATGTAATACATAAGGCACACATGGATTTATAGGAGTACCTAGAGGAACGTAAGGTGTTTCTCTCGTAATCACATCCAGCAACACAAACCAGTCATCCTCTCTGTCTGTGATGGTCTGTACTGCAGGTGGTGGTGGGATCTCAGGTGCACTCCATATCTTCTCTTCTTGTATTTTCCTCTCTTCCATTATGATCTCTGTTTTCTTCTCAACTACTTTAATGTCTGTCGTTGAGATCAAATACTCCTCTTTCTCCACTTGGGCTTGTTCCACAATGGTGACTAATGGTAAAGACCGTAAAGACATTGAATTTTGGAGCATGGGGCAAGTGTGCATAACAAATTTTAACAATTAAAAAACATAATAAAAAAGATAATAAAGTTGGTTAATAGATTAATTAGTTAGTTATGGTTATATTCTTTATTTTTCATTCTTTGTTGGCAGGATTACGGAAACTCTGCTTAAATTATTTCCAATAAAATTAGTGGCGATATGGAGAATATTCTAAAGGTATATTCTTTTACAAGTTGGAAGAGATCAAGGATTATTTTTCCGCTTTTTAATACGAGGAGCTATGGCACGAGCTCTGTGCAGATAGTCTATACTTCGTCCAGTTCATGTGCATAGAGGGCACTTTGAGATTATTTGAAAGCTAAAGACAAGGGCGTTCAGAATAATTAGGGAACCAGTTAGCTTCTCTTTTAAATGTTTAATAATCCTATTCAAACTAAAGAGGGTTTTGTTCTTTATGTAAATGGAACCAAAATGGGGACATGGTTTTGTTATCAAAATATTAAGGGGTTAGTAAAAGTGTCAAGGTGTTGCCACAATGAAATACTATACCTGGTGCTTTGTAAACAGGTTTGTATGCAGGACGGTCAAAGGCAATGAACCAGACGTCTTTATCTTCCACCTCAGTCTGAAGTCTCTCTGTGGCCTCTCTCACCGTGCTCTCCACCAGCACATCTGTCTTCCGCCACATCTCTTGTTTTTCTGATGAAACCCTGGTCTGGACCTGCACATCCTCTGTGTCTTCCTGCTCCCTGTCTTTATCGTCGACAATAGTCACTTTCTTTTTACTCTTGCGCACCACCTTCTTTTGCACCACAACAGACGTGGTGCTGAGGACGTCTGCAGGGCCAAGCCTGTCCTCCACCTCATCCTTCCATTCCTGTTCCATCTGGCGTAGCTTCTCTGTCAAGCTGGCATCTAATAGACTCTGGTCCTTTGTCTCTTTCTCCCCCTCCTGCTTCACCTCAGACTCTTCCTCCACATCAGCCACACCATCCTGCTCTCTGGTTCGTACTATCATCACAGTCTTTGTCACGGTTCTTTCCGACTGATCTTGCACTTGTATTTGAACTTCCCTCACTACATCACCCTCCTCTGCTTCAACTGCAATCTGATGTTGCTCATCTCTCAGGCTGTCATCTATCGCCGTCTCACCCGTCTCCTCTTTCTCCCCTTCCTGCTTCAGCTCAAACTTTTCCTCTTCAGGCAACACACCTTTTAAAAACACCTGCTTGATTTGTTCCTCCAGCTCATCGAGTTCATCCTTGTCCTTCGTCTCGAAGCTCTTCACTGATTTCATCACAACCCTTTCTGTTTGACTGTTTTCTTGTTTTTGTACTGTCCACTCCTCATCAGCCTCCTCTTCTTCTAATTCCTTTTTCAATTTCTCTACTTCTTCCTTCCCTAATTCCTGCTCAATTACTTCTTGAAGTATCTCTGCCATCTCATCCACTTCTTGGAGCCTATCCTCCAGATCTCTCACTTTCATCAGCTTCCTTTCCAAAACATTTGCCTCCGTCACTTTATCAACCACGGTTACTGTTTTCTGAATACTCTCAATGACCGTCTCCCTGGTCAACTCCATCTGCTCCTGATCCAGGACCTGCAACTTTGTGATGGGAGAGACTAGGAAGAACAGGGATGAAGATAAAAATGTAAACCACGAAACGTACATGCATGTGGCAGGTCATACTTCTCCAGAAGCGTCACACAAGAACTCACATGGTTTTTCAACAGTTTCAAGGGAAGACTGGCTGAAGATTCGGTCAAAGTAGAGGAACCAATCATCTTGTTCTCTAAGAACAGGTCGTTGGAGCCTGTCCAGATAGCTCAGACTTGACAATCTGAGCTTAGCTGATAAAATCAGAGACAAAATACTCAGCACTTTCCAATAAATTCTCAGATGGCAAAGTGTTGTAAATAAAAAGCAAAACTGCGCATGGATGGTTTGAGAAGCTCTTCAGTAATTGTGGGGTTAGTAGTCCAGATGGCACACGAGGAAAGATACCTGGCTCTTCCACAGGATCAAAAGATGGGATAAAGGGAAAAGAGGGATGACGATACAGCAGTGCAGACCACTTGTCTTCCTCTTTCTGCCTGATGATTGGAGAACCAGTCTGACCAGTGTCTTGCCAGGTCACAGTGACCGTCTGAGCAGACGGCTGATTAGAACCTCCTCTGGCTGCAAAGACATGATGAGGTGAGAGCAGTTACGAAAAGATTTGCTAGGAAGATGGCAGCCAAGGTGAATACCTCACAGAGCTGAAAGCATGTCTTCTTAGTGTTGTTTTGGACAAAGCCAGATGCCAAGCATTTTGTGCTGGATGATGTTAGAAAAAAAGCTGATGCCTCTCATTCCTGATGTGAGTCATGAAGATCCAGTTTAATGGCAGCTACTCGGGAAGTAATGACTCAATGAGCAGGTGAACAATGTTGTTGAGCACACACACACACACACACACACACACACACACACACCACGCAGAAACTTCTTAAATTGTCAAAAAGAGGAAGAGTGTCCTCAAGACTGGAAATGCCCATGTGCAGCTGAGCATATGCGGAACCTCCATTTTCACTTCTTTCAGAGATCACTCACTGTGACCTCGGCGACTCTGGGATCATGCCAGGGGAAGTCTGAGGCGGCCTCAGAAAAGGTCATCTACCTGACAACTTAAGCGTGTGTGCCAAAGCTGAATGACAGTGTTGTCAAATGTTGCACGAGCATGAAAGCAAATGATCCAGAAAGGATGGGGTGTGTTAAATGATGCAGCGAGGCCATTCGAGAGCAAAAAACAAAGTAAATGCTGCTAAGCGTCAGCACACTTCCACGCGGTTTCTTGTACCTGTGAATTCAGAGGGAGACTGCGGTTTGTCTGACAACAGCATCGACCACCAGTCATCAGTCTCAGACCGTGATGACGCTGAGAGCAACGGGAGAGCAACACCCTCTGCTGCAGCAGTGAGACAGGTCATGAAGCATCGTTTTATAGCAAGTGTTTCACGGCGTTGAACTGCGGCTGGCTTTCACATTCTTACCTCCATCCAGGTTACGCGATAGTCTCTTGCTTGCTGAACGAGCAAAGCGCGGGGCAGGGCGGTCGATCATGGAGCTCGCCTGGCGGGTCTGGGCCTGTGTGCGCCCGCTGTAGCGGAACTTTGACCCCAAGACCAGGAAGCGACGTGATGAAGGAGGGTCCACGGTTGAAACCCTGAGGGACCAAAGCAAAATTCAATTTTCACCCACCACACACAACTTGACACTTCCCGGCAGGAGACCAAATGGATGTATGATCAATATAAATATAAATAACATTTTACGTCACTGAGATCTGCATTCACAACACAATTTGCTTTGTTGTGCAACACATTTGACCCTGTATCTTTTTAAGAAGACAAAACATTTGAAGGTTTAATTCCAAGGGCAGGGCCATGTGTTTGTAGCTCTCTGCCTGTTGTTAAACTGCCATGGAGCCAATATAAGGATTAAGCCAGAAACCAGTTAGCCAATTATCCTGTAGATAGGCAGAACCTGCAATTGAACCTGTGTTGCCGGGCAGGGACGTGTCATTCAGAACAAGGTGAGGGCGACCTGCTCTTACCTGAAGAAGGTGTGGTGCTCAACACAGACTTTCCACAGCTTCTTGGAGGCTTTGTAGTTGGGCAGTTTGAACCCGATTGTGCTTTCGTATTGCTCCTGCTGTAGGTGAAAAAACACATTAAGTCAGAGCGGAAGCAGAGTGGAATACACTCAATAAAATGTCAAACATAAAGAAGCATGTTTACAGAATTCTTTAAATCAGTTATTACAATGATATCTATCTATCTGTTAATCTGTCTCCCCCATTTAACCATCCATCTTTAGATCTAATTGATATACAGCCAATTTTAGTCAAAATAGCTAAACACAGGTGGACAAAAGTCTCCAAATGGTTCAAAATAATGTGAAATACAATGATTATTTCATCATCAAACGCTGCAATTCTAGTACTTAAATATTTAATTTATCTAACGAACGATTAGCCCATCTATAATTCAAAGTATTGAATCTTAAAAAATTACCCCATATATAAAATACTTTCCATTCATTCTATTCCAGTGTGGGATGAAATTAGATGAAATATTTAGTGGATGTGAGATGGTGTTGGGAGGATTAACAATCCCCCTCCCCCCAACTGTGATTTTGGATTTACCTCCGACGGCCGGATCTTGATAAAGAAGCTGCTGCGTTTGTATGAGATCTTCAGCACTTTGGGCCAAGGGAAGCGGTTGATCCTCAGCTTGTCTTTGTAAACCATCAGACCACTGGAGCAGACCCCCAGAGTAATATCCACACCATCCAGATCCTGCATGCAAAAGATAACATTCATGTACTTTCGGCAAACAGTCACTAGGGGGCAGAGTTTTTCATTAGACGAGGGCACGGAGTTTGAGGTCAGGGAGTTCGAAACAATATTAATCTCTCCTTTTTTTCAGGGAGAGGACTTACATCAATTTTGTAATTAAAATCTGGATGCTTCTGATGTAACACTAAACTATTGGTGCAAAATAAAGACAAGCAACTTAAAAATTAAGAGAAGACAGAAAAAAAAGTCAATAAAAAGCTTTTGGTGTTTTGGAATTCCATTGAAATCTAAATGAGCAAGAAAGATTTACTTGAAGCGGGCAACATAAAACAGGGTACCTTGGCTTGATGCAGGTCAACTCCATACATGGCCAGTTTCTTGGCGTTTTCAAGAAAGAGCATGTCTGCCTGGGCAGGACTCATTGACCTGGAGGGATGCAGATGAGAATAGTTACGCATCACAAATACACTGTTTCTTCCAGTAGAATTCTATATACTACATAATCAAACTTAGCTGATCTTTATTTAAGCAAACAGTGGTCTGCTATTGCTTGGTTGTTTCAATCAATAATCCTTCCGTTTGATTACCTGTAGGTGCGGTGCAGCTCCATCACTTTGTCCTCCAGCTCTTTGCTCTGTCCGGGAGCCAGACTCAGATCTTTAACGTAGTCGGTTCCATGTGTCTCTGGGTCGTACTCCCCGAGCTCTGACTGGGCCGCGTAGGAGCCCAGCAAGGACAGAGTGACAAAGGAGCAGGGGAGAACTCCGCGCATGATGTCCTTCCTCAGCTGGAGACACAGGAAATACCTGAGGGAGAAAGACAGAGGACAAATAAGCTCATTTCAAGGATACAAATCAAAGTGACAAGAGTGGCATCACAAACATGCCATTATCCGATGCGACTGTTCATCACACTCTCACAATGGATGGTGAGCATTGCAGATCTTTGTTGCAGGTACAGTCATCATAATGACAACAATTTTAAAAGGATTTCACGCACAGAACACTCATATATAGCTGGCTGTCATGCTAACATGCTATGTTGGATGTCAATGCAAAGAGAACATCACAAGAAAGGAAATCCGCAATCACATTGAACATAGAGCATGCTCGTCAACTGCCGCATTCCTCTTTCTAATGAACAAGACTTGGTAAATAACACAGGACAGGACATCAAAAGAGTTTCCTAAATGTGAGATTATTCTCTCGTCACTCACCTGGTGAGGTCCTCAGTAAGCTGTGCTGGATCAGGAGGGTAGAACTTGACATTGAATGTAAACTCGTAGACAGCACCCGAGACCTGTTTCCTGATCTCTTTTGCGGGCTCCAACCAGGTCTGCAGAAAATGAGGGAAATAGAAAAAAAGTCCACCAGTGCTCAAAATTAGGAGTGGGGGTCCTTTACAGAGGCTGCCATGTATCTACAGTGGCTCAGAGGAGACAAAATAGACCTTCTAAGTTTTCTAAATATGGGCTAAGTCATTCCAGGGGTATTCAGTTCATGTTTGTCCAATTATTATGGGAAATGCTGTAAACACTGCAGTCATTTCCAAGTTGATGACGTGTAAATATAGCTCATAGTTATTCAAAATATTTGGCTCCCCATTTGCATTGAATTCTAAGACTATACACGGATAGTAAACACAAACCGCCTACCTTGCAGGTTGGGCTTTCCCAGTGAGCCAGGCTAAAGTAATCCTTCTCCAGGAGGTTGACATGGTCGGACACCTTTGTCAACAGTTCCTGGCCTTTAGCGTGTTTCTACAGGACAAAGAGAGACAGCGAGTAAAGACATCTGGTTGCTGTGGCAGCGGATACAAAGACACGCGAGTGGATGCAACAGTTCGGCGAGGTCCCTTACGTCGAGTTCGCACTCAAACTGAGTGTCGTCCAGTAAGGTGACTTTGCATTGCATGGTCTTCTGGCGTTTGGAGCCTTTGGCTTCGTCCGTCTTCTCCGTCTTCTTTTCCTTTGCCGGCTTCTCCTTCTTTGCCGCCTCCTTTGTCTTTAACTCTCCTTCTTCGCCTTCCGTCTCCGAATCTGCTGGTTTTTCCTCCTCCTCTTTTTCCGACTCCTCTTTTACTTCTTCCACCGCTTCAGGCTCCTTCTTTGTTCCGGTTTTTTCCTTCTGCTCTTCCTGAGCTGGCTGATGAGAGTCATCACAAGACATTTTGAAATACAGATGAAAAGACTGTGGGAGGAAGCGATATATACGTTTTTCCCTTCTTTTAGGAAATAATGACAGCGCTAAAGTACAGATCTTGGGTTAACAAAAAAAAAAAACCTTACTGCTGCTGCTGCTAACATTTGAGTTGTAGTTCAAAGCAGCACGGATCATTTTAGTTGGCGCTTTCAGCACAACCCGGCACGGTAGCATTTGCTGAGCAAGCTGTCCACGTCATTAAAAATTCATGGGGAGGAGGATAACATGTCTGCTACAGTTCAAACTGCAGTGTGAATGTGTCCATCGGAGTTGTTTTTCGTGCGTTTCAGCAGAAATGTGACAACGTTAAGTTTATTATCCACTCACCTGTGTCTCTGCACTGCTTATCGAGTGCTGATCAGGAGCCGGCTCGATGTCCGGCTCAGTTTTGAGCTCCGGCTCAGGAGCAGCGATCGGAGCTTTCACCTGCTCCTCACTCGCTCCTTTCGCCTCCTTCTTCCCTTTGTTCTTCCCCTTCTCTTTTTTCTTCCCCTTTTCCTCCTCCTTCTTCGGTCTCTCCTCCTCCTTTTTCACCTCTTCTTTCACCTTCTCCTCTTCTTTCTTTTTCGAATCCTCCTTCACTTTGTCCTCCTCTTTTTTCTTGGTCTTCTCTTCCTTCGCTCTCTCCTCCTCCTTCTTCTTGGCCTTTTCGTCCTCTTTCTTCTTGGCCTTCTCTGCCTCTCGGGCCCTTTCTTCTTCTTTCTTCTTTGCTTTTTCTTCCTCCCTCTTCTTCAGCCTCTCTTCCTCTTCTGATTTCCTCTTGGCTTTTTCCTCTTCCTTCTTCCTCAGCTTATCCTCCTTTTCTTTTTTCTTTGAAAATTTCTTGTCAAGCTTTTCCTCGTCTTTCTTCTTGGCTTCTGTCTCCTTCTCCTTTACTTCATCGCTCGGCTTCTTCTCCTCCTCTTTAGTCTCTGTTTTTTCTTCCTTCTTTTCAGCAGATTGTTGTTCTTTCTGCTCGTCAGTTTGCTCGTTTTTCTCTTTCATGGGTTCTTCTTCATTTTTCACCTCCTCCTTTTTCGCTTTCTCCTCTTCCTTCTCCTCTACTTTCTTCTTGGCCTCTTTCTTTTTCTTTTTACTGCCCTTCTTCTCAACTTTTTCTTCCTCTTTCTTTTTTTCCTCTTTTTTGTCCTTTTCCTCTTTCTGTTCCTCTTCTTTTACCTCTGGCTTTTCTTCCTCTGCTTGTGCTGCCTCCTCTTCACTCTTTGCCTCGTCTACCTTTTCCTCCGCTGGCTTCTCAGCCTTTTCCTCCTTCTCAGCCTTTTCCTCCTTCTCAGCCTTTTCCTCCTTCTCAGCCTTTTCCTCCTTGGCTTTCTCGGCCTCAGACCCTTCACCCTCGGAGCACTGTGAGCGCCGCTTCAGGAAATTCGAAAAGAGGCGAGACAGGCCTTTACCAGCGGAGGTGCGTGTACGAGGTTTGAGCTGTTCCTCTTCGGGGGAGGTGGCGACGTCAGCGGGCCCAGGCTCAGAGGCCTGTCCCTGGGCCTTCTGGCTGCTCGACTGCTCCCCCTCCGGCTCGGCCGCTGCCGCCTCCGGCTGCTGTTTGTTCTCGGGTTCGGGCTCGGGCTCGGCGCCGCTGGCCTTCTGCTTGCCCTCAGTGTCTGCCTCGCTCACCGCACTCGCCTCTGTTGTCATGGTAGCCACTGTGAAGGAGAACGTGCAGGAGTCAGGGATGGAGAAAGGTCATGGTGTGGACAGTGTGACACTGCACAGCGAGCTATACTTGGAACACAACAAACAAGATTAGGAGCAGAACACCATTAGCCTGTGTGTAGGAAACATTACGTCTCACCTCGCTGTGAATGGCAGCCCTTACATGAACTGAACTCGAATAGGTCTAATGTTGGAGTACTTGAAAATAAAAATAAAAAAATAAAAATAATAAGAACCAGAATATCCTGTATACTGTACCTAAGTTTTCTTTTCTTTTTTTAGATCAATCACGATTTTAATCAATAGGAAAATAATTAGCATTTTAATCAACTTCAAATACATTAGGATCAACTAAAAGTGATCTATTGGTTAAATCTAAAATGTTAAAGAACACATTTGATTTATTATTACTTATTTCATAAAACACGAAAAGGTTCATGCTTCATCATTATCACATATGAGAACAGATTCTAACACACACACACACACACGCACACGCACACGCACATAATCATTACTCCATCACACAATGGCCCTCCTTGTTGAAGAGTGTCTACTGTGTCTACATGGAGTTCCGAGGGCGAGCTCACAACACTGCTGATCACAGACTCATTAAATCTCCCGAACACAAAGGAGGCATTTTGCTCCAGAGCTGCCTATTAGCATGGGCTGGATCATCCACGCCAAGCATGCCTGGCTCTTCAACCCTCACACGCCCACCCTGGCACGGGTCAACTGAGGCATCTACACACACACACACACAACTAGGTGAGGATGATTGTAAAGTAAAATCAAATCTATTGCCTCTGACATTTCTTCATCTGTACACATTTCATCGACACCTTAGGTGCATGAAGCACGTGTAGACAGGACTGCTTTACGTTATTTGCGTGGATGGATGAATCAAAAATAGCTTGCCATGCTATTTTAATGATCAAAAATATGTGATGTCAGAGATTGACTGACTTATTCTCCAGGTCAATATATCATCAAATTGTATAATAAACATATAGAATGTGCCACAAGTAAGTGACAAGAAAAAAAGAAGGTATAGCAAATCTAACTTTTATTTGTGGGTCATGCTGGATTAAAAAACTGCTCCTGGAGGATGTTACCTTGTTTTTACAGGTATCGCATGTAGAATGAATAGAATACCATGGACAATTCAATGTTTTTCACCTCTCTGTAGCCTTTCAAGCATATAGTTGAACCTAAGCCCATCTTTAACTATCAATAAAACGTACAGGGTGTTTAATTTGTACATCGTGAGCTACTGTAAAAACAGGGTGGTGCAACTTGGTGGCCTCCATGGAGATGGACCGTTCCAAATGTACATGTAAATGAAAAGGGTTTTAGGGGACATAAAAATATACTCATGTCTTGATATCAGTATCAAACCATATTTATCTGTTTATACCACGTACACCAGTTGTCAAGCAACCCTGCTCGTCTAAATGACATGTTCTCCATTGAAATGACTGAAAGTCATCTTCCAAGGACTAAGTTGAATGACTTCCTTTCAGTGTGGCCAAACAAGGAGCAATCTGGTATATTTAGAAACGTCAAACAGGCTGATAAAATCACACACCTGACTGAAATAGATATTATGCAACCACACACACACACACACACACACACACACACCTCCTCTAAGTGAGATCACTTACGGGGGCTCACATCACAATCAATTCTAAACTGTAATGGGACATGCACACATCCTGTCTGGACTAGGCTTTATGACTAATGTGTTTGTCTCTTCCATATGTAGTTCAAGTCCCACCCTGCCTTGTGCCGTGGTGGGGGGAGGGGATGTCCTAGACAGGGGGGCAGGCCGGTCCTCCAGATGTACAGAGCCGCCCAAAAGGGCGCAGCCTCACCCTCTACTCCATACACTTCCCAGTGGCACTGAGGGGGAGCGGCGCGGAGGGGAGGGGAGGAGGGGGTGCGCACACACACACACACACACCAAATCCTCTTTAGCCCTCCCATTGTTTGTGTCCAGTGACCAATAACTGTGCCGCACACTATTACTAATCCAGCACACCCTTCCCCCCACAAGACCCCCCATAGGCCTGTTCCCTAGGTCAAAACACACACACACACACACACACACACACACACACACACACACACACACACACACACACACACACACCGGTATGCATCACTGCTCAAGGGCTCCTCTGGGTCTTTTAATGCTCTGTCATCTCAATTCTGATTGTCAGGAAACAGACTTGCTCCTAATGGACCAGCTGAGCTTGTGTCTGCTGCCTCCTCCATTTTGTGTTGCCTACCTAACATCTCTGCTATCGGCCAGCTGAGCAGCACCGACCTGCATCACGGCTGATCCAGGACGCAGCAGCCGCGCCACAGGATCTCTCAATAGAGCATCAATCTCTCATAATATGACACCTATTTATTTTTTGATGTGGAGGTAATTAGATGAAATATTGCCATATAGTGCTGGAAAAAAATCCCCGCCCTCTACACTACCTAATTAGCGTCTCTAATGAGCTGAATTATAAATGAAGTAGGCCGCCCTCTCGCAAGGGGGAGAATATGCAAAGAGCTGCTGGATCAGGTGCAAACACCAGGAGCAAGAGTTAAACCAGGATCTGATTTAAGGTTGATGTGACCTTTGATTAAATTTAAATTCCCCCCAGGAAGATTGTTTGCAGTCCGAGCCAAGAGCTTTAATGGGACTCTGGGACTTCTGCTTGAAGACAAAGAGACTGAGTGATTCAAATTGACTTTGGGGATCAAATCACTTTAATTTAACGTCTTACATGTTTGGATTCAGAATGTGGGCAGAAAAAAAGTTACGTTAACCCGATGATTAACTGCCACCATGGCTGAAACCAACCCTGATCCTCTGCTTGGACTGGATGATATTTATTCCTGTTGGTGGAATTGGTCTCAACACAAAGATATTCATATGATTTGCTGCTCTATGAAGAACTGTGTTTGATCAAATAAGTCGGGAGACCTGAATGGGAAGAGCTGGCAGCAGCAGCAGCAGCAGCAGCCGCCGAGGATGAGCAGCAGCAGCAGCGGGAGGAGGGGGAGGAGGAGGAGGTTGAGTTTATAAATAGCCGCATGTGCTCAGGATGCAGGGACTCATTAGTTAGCCTTTACAGACGAGCTCAGGTCTATTTCGGTTTACAGTGCACTGCACACAACACGCATACGCACATGTGCATACATGTGTGCATCGTTACACACGCGAGCACACACTCCACTGGGGTGGCAGCCATACGCTTCAGAGAGCGTGAGGAAGATTTCCCTTGTTTTCAACAAATCCGCTGCCCCCTCCTGACCAATATCAGACACTGCCTGTCAGGTTTCCAACTAACTTTACCTTGTAGGAAGACCTGGAGGTAAAGAAAGCATGGTTCCTGGGCACCGGGAGAAGGCTTAAGGAATTAGAGGGAGTTTAGAGTTAATCAGCCCCCAAGTGACCAAGTAAGATTATCTCCATCCATCTACCTGCCTGCACAATCTATCTCGCCGTCTCCCTCCACTCTGCCCTCTGTCCTCAGCTCTCAGTCTGCGTCCGAGTGAGCGTGCATCTCTGCATGTGTGTGGGAGAGGGAGAGGAGCTGGCAGAAGCGCGGTGGCGATCAGCTGTGCTGATTCATGGTTGTATGCGGAGGCCACGCCTACTTGGCTGAAAATCTGTAGAAATGAATGGAAGTGTCAACATATCAAGTCTCGTGGCCACATGGTGGCTCTTACTGACCTCGCTAAGTAAACACAGGCGCACACATGCCAACATACATGCTTACACGTGCCAGGCTACACAGTCTTTGGTTTCAGTCTAAGTGCACATAGACCTGCCCGGCAACTGGAATGCAGAAAATGGGCAGACTGTGAAATCGCCGTTGTTCTGAACTGGTTGATAACAACCCATGTTCAACGAGCGTTTATAAAAGTGACCAAACTTTCACTGAAACTCTAGGAGGAGTGATTCCCTGACACCGTCTCTCCTGAGAGAAGCGGGGGGACACAAGGGCTGCAAAGGTTTTTTTGGAGTGGAGCTGACTGTGTAAACCGATGCCAAAGCCGGTTCCTCACTAATCAATACAGACAGATGGTCTGTGAGCCTGGTGCTGTAACATGAACCAACATGGGAGAAGAATGAAGTAGCCTGATTGATTTACTGCGGTTGCCCTGAAAGCATCTCTGAATCCATTTCCACCCCGACCTCAGCCACAGCCCATCGAAGGAACAGAGTGTCGGTGCATCAGAGCACATTATGAGAGCAGTGTTGTTCTAAGATGGATACATGCTGAATGAACACATCTGTCTGAATGACTGTTTTCTTAAATGAACATAAGGCTCGTCAATGGATACAGTAGTTTCACTTGATTAGAGGTGCAGTGCGGAAGATATACGTTTAATTGCTCCCAAGCTATTAGCCAGAATAAAAAAATATAGTAATTAAATTGATGGCTTTATGCGCGTATAATCATCTGAGTGAATGAATCACCCACAAGTGAGCTCTAGATTTTTACACTAACACCAGGTCTTCTACATGGAGGCCACCATGTTGCGATACCATGTTTTTGAAGAAGCCCAGAGTGGACAAACTAAACACCGTTGGAGTTTTAAATAAAACCGAAGACTATCAGAGGTTTTCCAACAGGTGTGGGGGCGGCAGGGAAGTGAAGGGGATTTGGTCGCAACATGCATCACCACTGTCCCTAATCCTAAATAATTCCACAACCGGATCTTTGAATTGGTCGTGTCAAGACGATGTTGCTTTCAGCAGCAGCCGCTGATTCGTGGAGAAAAGTGCGCAGGAATCTGTTGTGGGGTCTGTTGCCCGTTGAGTAACGCTCATACATCAGAGTAGTAGTCTAAACTGCACGAATGCATCATAACTCCCAAAAGAGGATTAACACCAGCAGGCTCTTCTGGGACCTTGATGACCTCACTCTCACACAGCAGAGCCAAAAACATCCCTCAGCTTCACTTCAGCAGCTCTTCCTACACATTACAACACTGCTGATTCAGCAGGGGACCAGACGCCAGGCACCCAGGTCTTATCCCTTTGTCATTCTGAAAGCACCGTGTTTACTCCCATCGCTCATGCAAGAACTTGCCAGCCCATCGCCTCACGTTAACACTGCCTCAGTCTGTCTTTGCCTCATCCTTCCTACGTCATATCTGCGGAGCCTCATAAAAGATTATCAGTCTATATATATATATCCAGAGGTATCATCAATGGAGACCGGGCTTATTGGATGAGCGCGTTGCGGGGAGGCGCAGGCATAAGAGTGCAGAGGAACACACACATTCATACATATGTGTCACCCTCCAGCGAAGATGGATATTTTTAACGCATACCCTCCTCCTGGGGTAAAAGCAAGTAGAGCATGTCAAGCTGGAAAGCAAAGCAACCATCTCTGTCGGAAACAGCATGAAAAGGCTACAAACATCTGAAGATCTCGGCAGATGTAGCCATGAAAACAACACGCCCCTCCCTTCGCCTCCGAGACATGCTGACACAAGGGGGACGCACAGAAGTCATCCACAACAATAACCGTTTAACATACATACGACTACGGTGCACTGAAGCACATGTCACCTGCTGTCACTCCTCTATGTTATTTTTAGATTGTGAATGTTATCAGACCTCTGAGATACTTTATGTGATGATAAGCCTTCACGACTGACGAAGGGCTGGGCAGCAAACATGACATCAAGATAGCAGTGTCCACATGATATTGATAATTACCCAAATATTCACCATATAACTATTTCATTTGGGGCTGCAACAAAGAAGTATTTTGATGATTAATTATTCTGTTGATTTTTTTTCTTGATAAATTGGATGAAAAGACATAAACTACATTCCCTGAATTTTGCGAAGTTGATTTTAAAAGAATTATTCTTGGACAATAGACATACAAAGAACCTACAAGCAAAAACAGAGATGTACAATATGAAAAGAGTACAAAAATATACTTTTTTTGGTATTATTCTGTATTGTATTGAATTTACTGGCACCACTTCAGGATATGTGTGCGGTGCTTTTGAACATTGATCAAACTAGTCACCAACTACCTTACTTATCAATTAGATCAATTGTTATAATGTACTGTATTATATATTACATATATACGAGACAGTGTAGAATACAATGACAATTCTGTTTGATGAATAGCTTCACTTCAGCCTCATATGGCCACAACACCATATCAAATAAAATATGAATCAAATGTCTATTTAAAAAATAACAAAAACAATAATGGTAGAAATAATAATAATAATAATAATAACAATATATACTTGACTGGTTAGGTGCAAACTGTGCATTGCGATAACTGCTCTATCATTTCCATTCATCCCCTTATAACGAACACATCTCTGCTCACACAAACCACAGTGATTCAGAATGATGCTCTCCAACTACTGCCATGCTGTTTTGAACGATAAAACGTTTCTTTATTGTTTATTTCCGTTTGTTTTGATACTATTGCACCGCAGTAATATTACATAACATCACTTTTATTCAGATTAAAAGGGCTGAGCAGCGCCGGGCTGTACCGGAGCCAACGTGCCAGCAGGGTATTTAAACAAATCTGTGTATGAAAATGGCGCCGAATGTTCAACAAAACAAACAAACACTAACTCATCCTGCACCGCGAGAGCGTCAACACAAACACGCACGTGCTACCGCGTTGTTTATCTTACCTACTCGGGTGTTCGCATCAATGAGAGAAGTAGAAAAAAAAAGCGCAAATACCGATTCGGCACAAAATCCAAATATTCCGCACGTTCACAGCACACACGATGCTGCGGAGCCGCACATGCTTTGTTGTGTCCAAGGTGTCCGATGCTCGTAAAGGGGCGGAGCTTAAGAAAGAGGGCGAGAGAGAGGGCGAGAGAGAGAGAGAGAGAGAGAGAGAGAGAGAGAGAGAGGAGGGGAGGGGTGCTGGATCTGACCAACGACACACACACGCACACACACACACACACACACGCAGTCTCCATTATTTCAGTGTACCTCACATTGACTTAAGCAGACGTCCTGAGATAAACTTAACATAAACCTGCCCTGAAGCTCATATAGTGTTTTTCTTGGCCACTCAAAGTACCTCACATCCACATGTAGTACTTTGTACTCAGTGCAATTCTACCGCCAACCCTCTGGATAGGAGATGACCCACTCTTGCGCTCTTCCCCCTCAGCCAAAGTCCTCAATCTTAACCTTAAGCCATGGTTACGACTTGCAACCTAAAACTAACCTCAGCCAAACACTGAT
>JAFBJT010091282.1:24431-38243 GCA_016785325.1 Chascanopsetta lugubris | reverse complement strand
TAGATCCAAGCTAATGATGCTTTTTTTTTCACCTTAACACCCCCCCCCCCCAACGAGTGGACCCACGAGACTTAACCTCAAACATAACCCTTATCTCATGATGTGTACCTGTGTGTGTGGGTGTATAATGTTTATCCTACATCTGGTGGCTGTGTTCTCTCCAGGCCTCTGTCCCTTCTCCCCCTCTCATCTTCCCTCTTCCCTTTGTCTTAGTTTATTTTTGCTGTTATTGTCTTCCCTTGCAGGGTTCAGAGGATCTGGCCCCCCATCCTCTCACCACTGGCTCTCAACTCATCTCTGCGGTACTGCCTCGTGAGCATATGAGCTCACCTTCCCCCCCCCCCCCCCCGCCCCCCCCCTCCACCCCCCTCTCTCTCTTACTGACACTTTTTCTTCAATCACCTCACCCTTACGGAACTTCTCTAGATTTGTTTGAACTAACCACAACACATTTGATGTAATGTCCCCTTTGTGAAGGGGGTGGCAACCCATCATACGGTCAAATGGCTCATTGATGTGTTGCCAAAACCCAATACACACGGATTAAAGTGTGGATCAGACACTGAACAAGGAGAGTTTGCCGCCGTGGTCACTCTTAAAAATGAGAATCATTTGATTCCCCCGTCTTTTAGGTTCAGTCGATACTGTACATATTAGATATTGAATCAATGAATTATGGCTAATTTAATTCCCAGTCCTGGGGGGGGGTTCTTGGAAGTTATGTCATAAATATGGTGTGGCACAGCGAACTGACGATCCTTAAGAAATATTGACTGTTTCCCAAGTCTTTTTTTGTCCGATGTGCTCGTCAGTTTTCTCTCTTCCCCTCATGCACTCTCTCTCTCTCTCTCTCTCTCTGTGGTTGCACCTGACCTGTATCGCTGGGCTGTCTGTTTGCCTCTGCACTTTTGTCCTTTTGCCTTGCTCTCTTCTCACTGCAGCAGCTTATTGTGCAGCAGCAGCATGCATTCTCTCAGGGGTGCACCCACACAGAAGAACCTAGTCGGAGCAATATCACAGGTTTTGCGTAGTGAGCACCAGAGTCTGATAAGAGACGGTAAAATGATGTATGGAAAACGTCTCAAAAAGTTTGCTCAATTAGGTTGATCGCTTTGTCAACAAGTTCCGTGTTTTCATCCGTTAGTTTCAGGCCCAATCACGCCAACATAGCCCCTCAGGCGACAAAGTCCAGGTGAAGGGGAAAATGGAGTCTTGGGAATGTTGTGTGACCTGTTTTTAGGAATTCCAAACATTTGCAAAACACGTTTCATATTCAGCACTTTTCTCGGTTTACATCCGAGTATTAAAAGAGAGCAGAGAAATATCATAGGCTCTTAACGACCTGTGTGAAAGCCCCTTTCTCACTGGATGTGTAGAGAAGAAGTTCTGAGATGCGCCCTGTGATAGAAGTGTTGTGATTTATTTTTTTTGTTATTGCCTTTTTGTGCTTTTCAGTTGTTTTGACTCTGTACTGAAAGTGATGTTAAGACCTGTTTGCAATCATACTGACTGGAACTAGCGCTCCAAAACATGGCAGATACTCACAACTCTATACTGACACTGAAATAATAACTGAACCATCGTGCTTGGTGATTAATCAAAAGAGATCTCAACCAATCAGCTACTCCCTCTCTCCATCTGTTGAAAATATAATTCATAAGCAGAGGATGAGATCAGAGGAATCTTAGCTAATTTTGGGTGGCTATAATAATGTAAAACGTTTGAAATGTTTTTATTTACAAATATCACTGAAGATTCTCTGTTGTTGTTTTAGTGAGTTTGTCAACTATAAAACATTATTGCTTAGACTGTAATTTCCTGCACGTTTTAGAAAGTTGAATATGTGAGAAGAACAGGAAACAACAGATGAACTCCTTAGACTTATAATCAAAATATTGTAAGACAACATAGTGTTATTAGCTAAACAGGCTATGAATGATGATCTGATCTATTCACTCACATTGTGCATAAAACTATCATCTGAAAAAGAGTTACAGACACTACAGACTTGCCCTCTAGTTGTACTCCACCAAATGTAGTTGCTGTTAAAATGTCATCTCTATAAACGTACTCCAAAACTGTGTATTCGCAACTTTTACTGAGTAATGTGTCAAATTCTTCTTAGTGTGACTGCTGACCACTTTGTTTACACTCTCCTCATAGCAATACATCTTGTCAAGTTATGACGATAACCTTCTACTGTTCAACTTCTCTTTTCCTGTCTAATCAAAACACTGCAACAAACACTAACCCTGATTTGATGAGAACTGGAGCCTTAAATCCAAACAACATCTTTCTCTAACTGTATGGTTGCAACTGCTGGTGATTGTGTTTCTTGGTGGTGGGTCTTAACCTTTTCAGCTTTCACTGTGATGTAGGTTAACTTTACTTTTCAATCATGTATGATCCCTTCCTGTGATGCATCGCTACGCTCCTATGTTTTAACTGTGGGTTCTGCGTTTGGCCTGAGACTCTCGCTTTGCTCTTTGTGCGTAGGAGAGAGGTTGAAGTCGGTGTGGCCCCCTTGTAGTAATGAACCTGTCCTTCTCTCCAGCCTGAACCCACAGAGGAAGACATAGAGAAGAACCCAGAGCTGAAGAAGCTGCAGATCTACGGTGCCGGACCAAAGATGATGGGGCTCGGACTGGTCGCACGGTATAAAGGGATCAGGAAGAAAGGTTGGTCAGAACCACAGCTCTTAAACTCGTCTAGTTTAAGGCCTTACATTTCAAAATGTCTGATGGTAAACACTTCACTCCAACCCCCCCCCCCCACCCCCCAGATGAGCTGCCTCAGACTGTCACCGTCAAGGAAAACGTGTCGGCCACATCGGCGGATACCCCGGTGAAAGCAGAGCCACCGGAGGCCCCAGAGAAGCCGAGCGAAGGGGGCGTGTCCAGTCCCCAGCCGCCTCCGCCCAGCGTCAGGACTAAGACGGAGGTGAAGAAAGAGGAATCGGAGAACGGAAACAACAACATGGAGGAAGACGACCCGGAGAAGCCGTGCACGAAAATGACCATGAGGCTGCGACGCAACCTCAACAACCCACAATGTGTATGTAGATCATTGATATTGCGCCGTTTTAAAACCATCACAAAGTACAGTCGTGAGTTTTGCATTGCATTCCGTCATCAGCCATTCCTCACGGTGTCCTCGAGTCCTTTGATTTGATCTGTACTGGAGTAGGTCGGCAGTTAGATATGGGACACTCCTTCATCTGCACCGTCACTCGTCTCGCTCCAGCCCCTCGAACCAACCGCATCTGCCTGTGTCCTCAACAGGTGGACTCTTACGTGTGTCGAATGTGCGGCCGAGGAGACGACGACGAGAAGCTCATGCTGTGCGACGGCTGTGACGATAACTACCATACCTACTGTCTACTGCCCCCGCTCACTGATCCTCCCAAAGGCAACTGGAAATGTCCCAAATGTGTGGCAGAGGTAAAAAAGAACAAAAGATACTTGGAATATTCTTGGTATTATGTTTTCTTATCTGTTGTGGACATGTAACATTTTCTCCGTTGCATTTCAGGAATGCAAGAAGCCTTCAGAAGCATTCGGCTTCGAACAGGCCACCAGAGAATACACGCTACAGAGCTTCGGGGAAATGGCCGATGCCTTCAAAGCAGACTACTTCAACATGCCTGTCCACGTAAGTGCAGCCACAGACGCCATCACCCGTTTGTTGTGAAGCCGGGCTCGGCCGTCACAGGTGTGTGCGCCAGTCTGTAATCTTCCTCTGTCTGCGCCCATCGGTGCAGATGGTTCCCACTGAGCTCGTGGAGAGAGAGTTCTGGAGGTTGGTCAGTAGCATCGAGGAAGACGTGACCGTGGAGTACGGAGCGGACATTCACTCCAAAGACTTTGGCAGCGGTTTCCCAATGAACAATGGCAAGAAGAGCCTCACCAAGGAGGAGGAGGTATGCACATTGTGCTTCTTGTTTGACTTGAAAAAAAAAATTGGTAGATGTCGCAGCGTTCTTCAATAGAAGTTCCATCGTTATGATATCTGATATCTGATATTCCAGTTGTTCATTCGACCGCATGGTCTCCTCCTCTGTCAGGAATACGCTCGCTCCGGCTGGAACCTGAACGTGATGCCAGTGCTGGAGCAGTCACTCCTGTGCCATATCAACGGAGACATCTCGGGGATGAAGGTGCCGTGGCTTTATGTCGGCATGGTGTTCTCGGCGTTCTGCTGGCACATCGAGGATCACTGGAGCTACTCCATCAACTACCTGCACTGGTACAGATCTTGAATTATGCGCACAAAGTATTCTGAGGATTATGGAGTCATGTAGAACCCAATCCCTCCTCACATCCTGTCTACCCCATCGTTTCCAGGGGTGAACCTAAGACATGGTATGGAGTTCCCTCTGTGGCAGCGGAGCGACTGGAGGAGGTGATGAATAAGTTGACACCGGAGCTGTTTGAGTTCCAGCCCGACCTCCTGCACCAGCTGGTCACCATCATGAACCCCAATATCCTCATGGCTCACGGTGTACCGGTCAGTTTATTAGACAAACAGCCGAGATATGTTTTCTTAAAAAAACGCTTCTCACCGCCTTCCGTATATTTGTGACTCACAGGTTGTGCGCACCAACCAGTGCGCCGGTGAGTTCGTCATCACCTTCCCCAGAGCTTACCACAGCGGCTTCAATCAGGGATACAACTTTGCTGAAGCTGTCAACTTCTGCACAGCAGACTGGGTATGTCTGCTCTCACCACCTGTCTCAGATAAACGCGTCACATGATCAAGACTTCCATTGACTTTTCCCTCCCGCCGTTAGCTACCTGCTGGCCGTTCCTGCATTGAGCATTATCGCCGTCTCAGGAGGTATTGTGTATTCTCCCACGAGGAGCTCACCTGTAAAATGGCCGCCACCCCGGAGAAGCTCGACCTGAACCTGGCCGCAGCCACGCACCGGGAGATGTTCATCATTGTTCAGGAGGAGCGGAAGCTGCGGAAGGGACTGATGGAAAGGGTGAGATTTGTCGTTGGAAACTTCATATTAAATTCTTTGGCTCAAGATGCAAGACTGGTAAGAGCCTCCTCTGATTTGCATCAAAGAAGAGGGTAACCATGGTAACACTGGAGCTCAATAAGGCACTTTGTGCTGAGACTTAATGCTCCTCCAAAAACAGGAAGTAAACATGACGCATAAGTGACCCAAAAAAAATTTGCTGGCAATTGGAAGGAAGAACATTGACTCCCAGACAAGAAACAAATCTTTTATATGTAAGAGGTTTGAGTTTGTTGTCCTACATCTGTTTCCACAGAATTAGACTCTTATCATTTGGCTACAATCTGACTTGTTCCTGCAGGGCATCACCGAGGCCGAGCGCGAGGCATTCGAGCTGCTGCCCGACGATGAGCGACAGTGTGATAAATGCAAGACTACCTGCTTCCTGTCGGCTCTGGCCTGTTCGAACTGTCCCGAGCGTCTGGTGTGTCTCTACCACACTCAGGATCTGTGCAACTGCCCCACTGAAAAACTCTACCTCAGGTATTCATCCCGTTTGTGCGTTGAACCATGTTGAACCATACTGTTCTACTGAGTAGTTTTCCATTTATTCAAATCCATGTTTCCATTTCTTCCGTCACAGATACAGATACACCCTGGATGAGTTGCTGGCCATGCTTCACCGGTTAAAGGTTCGATCCGAGTCTTTCGATTCCTGGGCCAACAGAGTGAAAGAGGCACTTGAGCAAGAAGAGGGGAACAAGATAGGTGAGACATTGATCCCTTACATGTGTTTGCATCTTCAAGATGAGATGTTTCAGGAGAACGTGGCAGGACTGGTGAATGGTTCTTCTCTTGAAGGTATCGACGACCTGGAACTGCTGAAGGCCGAAGCGGCAGAGAAGAAGTTTCCGGACAACGAACTCCTCCGGAAACTGAACACTGTCCTTAAAAACATTGAGCGGTCCCAAAACACCAGCACTGAACTCCTCAGCAAGTCACAAACCAGGTAGGAAAGAGCACACTGATGATGTTCAGAATGTGTTTGCAGCAACATGTGTTTACGTTGTTTTGTTTTTCAGTGAAAACAAGATGACGCTGGCGGAGCTGAAGTCTTTGGTGGAGACGATGCACAATCTGCCCTGTGTCATGAGCCAGTTGGAGGAAGTGCAGGTAAGAAGGTTTTCCATTGAAGCTTCCAATCGCAAACTATATACCCTGCTGTACTCTGCACTCTGTAAGTGCCGTCTGTCTTTCTAAGTTGTTTTCGTAAATTGGTGCATTGACGTTCGACCCCCGTACCATCTTGACTTTCCAGGCGGTGCTGCAGATCGTGGAGGAGTTCCAGAGCAAGGCTCAGACACTGGTCAGTGACAGGGACTGGAGGAGGGACACTCCGCCGCCTGAGCAGCTACAGACTCTGCTGGAGGAGGGCAGCAGGCTGGCCGTGGTGGTGCCCGAGTGCGAGCTGCTTCAGGGCCTGAAGGAGCAGGGCCGCTGGCTGGAGGAGGTGAGACGCACCCTGGGCACCGAGGGAGGCGAGAGGCAGGAGGTGACCCTGGAGGTGTTGAGGAACCTGATGCAGGCCGGCTGCAACGTGCCCCAGAGCGTGTCGGTGGAGACGGCCATGGCCGAGCTTCAGGAGCTGCTCACCATCGCGGAGCGTTGGGAGGAGAAGGCGCAGATCTGCCTGGAGCAAAAGTAAGAGAGAGAAGTCACAATATGTACCGTGTCTCTCTTTGCACGTCACCCGTGGCAGGCTGTCACAACCAGTTTGTCTCCTTTAGAAGATTCTGAAAGGCTTTTGTCATCTTTCTGGTCCTCCAGGCAAAAACACCCTCTCTCCACCCTGGAGGCAATCGTGAACGAGGCTCAGCTCATCCCAGTCAAGCTCCCGAACATTCTCGCTCTGCAGGGCTGTCTCGCTCGGGCACGCGCCTGGGTCACGGACCTGGAGGAAATCCAGGTTTGAAATCCTTCATTGTCTTTTTGCCTTTTTTGCCTTTTTAATTCAAATCATGGGAAAGAACCACAGTTTGTCACACTGTTCATTCTCCTGGTCACAGAATGGGGAGCACTATCCGTGTCTGGATGACCTCGAGGGCCTGGTGGCAATAGGAAGGGACCTGCCTGTCTACATGGAGGAGCTGAGGCAGCTGGAACTGCAGGTGGCCAGCGCTCACTCCTGGAGGGACAAGGCCAGCAAGACCTTCCTGAAGAAGAGCAGCCAGCACAGTCTGCTTGAGGTCAGTGACTCAGAGGGGAACTCGAGCGAAACCTCTGTTCATTACAACTCCGTCAACATCCAACCTGTGATCTGTGTTGGTTGGGGGGTGGAGTCCAGTTCCACGAGAGGCGATGGCTTGAGGTTAGCTATTTGCAAATGATGTAGCGTTGCTGTCGTCGTCGGCGCCTTTCTTCCAGCGCCATGTCTTTCTCTCAGCTTTGAGCGATAGTCGGGCAGCGTTGTGAGTTTCTACCTGGGGGCTGGGACGTATCCATTTCAAAATGGTATCCTGCCAGCTTTTTTCCCGAATGATGGACGTCACTGTTCAAAACTTGAGCCTCCACTAGCGGGCACATTTGAACTCCAGTGATAATGTTTGCAGGTATTATGCCCGTGTGCGAAACGGAGAGAGAGGCGAGTTGGACCAGAGGATGATCTATTGGACGATTCCGACACCAACACTCTGGGCCTCTCTGCTCAGGACCTACGGGATCCTGCCGCCATTGTAAGTTTCACTCGACGCGTCTCTGTGTGTCTTCTACAAGTGTTGCCAGATGTTTAATTACTGACTGGCTGCGTCCGATTTCTGGCCCCTCACCAGGTGATGGCGTTCAAGGAAGGAGAGCACCAGGAGAAGGAAGCACTACTGAGGTTACAGAAACTGAACACGTGTAAATCCGGACTCAACGCCCCGAGCTACACGGAGGACAAGGAGAACGGGAGGTGGGAGGACACCATGGAGACGGACACAAGCAGCCACTCAGAGAACTCTGTAAAAGAGAACGGCAGCAGTAACCGCGCCGGCCCGGCCCAGTCGGTGTGCGTGTGCGCCGGCAAACCTCGCGCCCCGCAGCTGCGCTGCCACCTGTGTAAGGACTGGTTCCACGGTGGCTGCGTCCCGTGCCCCTCCCTGCTCCCCTCCTCCTCCGCACACCCCACCAACCCCCTCTGCTGGTGGGACTGGGACTCGCGCTTCTTGTGTCCGCGGTGCGAGCGGTCGCGGCGCCCGCGGCTGGAGACCATCCTGGCGCTGCTCGTGGCCCTGCAGAGGCTGCCGGTGCGTCTGCCGGAGGGAGAGGCCCTGCAGTGTCTGACGGAGAGGGCCATCACCTGGCAGGGCCGCGCCAAGGAGGCGCTGGAGACGCCGGAGCTGCAGCAGGCGCTTCACAAGCTGCAGGAACTCAAAGAGACTCTGCACAGCGACGCGGAGAAAGAGGACGTCCCGGAGAAAGAGACCGAGAAGAGCTCGGTCATAGTTCTGTCCGACTCGGAGGGCGGGGAGGGAGACGACGGCATCATCGATCTGACGGAGGAGAATTCGCCGAAGAAGAAAACCACGCAAAGCAACGGCACTCAGGTTAAAAGCCGTTTTCTTCACTTTTACATTTGAAACTGAACGGGAAAGTGGCAAAGAGTCATACTTTGTTACCAGGTTGATGCTCGACAGCGAGCTAAAGCTACTGGGGATGCAACTCATCTGGATCCATTAGAGCAAAGCGTCTTCTGACGAGGACAAATGTAACGTAACTGTAGCTGGTAGAAGTACGCGGGGGTTAGCATCGCAGCGGGCAGCATTGTGTCTCCTCAGACTGCGCCCACGTGCAGACCTGACGTACCGCCGTGTTTCACCTCGGACGAGTTCCGCACGAACGCGCTGCTAATCCAAGGATTAGCGCGAGGAAGCGTCCTCTGAATCCAACCTAACACTCTGCTCGTGTCTCCTCAGGCTGAATGTGAAAATGGAATCAGCAAGAAGTCAAACAGCACAGGTGAGACCGTCTGTCAGTCTGCTCATCACAAATCCCCCTCACAGACTGGGCTCATCTCAACCTGTGTGTGTCGTCCCCCCACCCCTCCCCCCCCCTCTCTCTTTCTCTCTCTCTCTGTGCCCGTTGTTCAGGCGTGAGCTCTCTGCTGCCCCTGCTGCCTCTGCTGAAGGGCCAGGTGGTGGAGCTCTCCCCGGCCACCAGGGGGCGCCTGGAGGAGCTGCAGCTGGAGGGAGACCTGCTGGAGGTGTCTCTGGACCAGACTCACACCATCCACAGAATCCTCCACGCCTCCTCTGCGCCGCCTAAAGACACACTGCACACGCTCATCCAGGTCAGGAAAACAAACGCACCCTTTCAAAGACGATGCGTTTAATCGATCACAGTGGGTTCTCGGGATATTCGGAGTTATTAGTTATTAGTATTGCCGCACGACCGTGAAAGTTCACGTCACTTCCTGATGCAGAAATAAGTTACATTTATTGTTTATTCACCGCGGCCGCTTCATTTCTTCCCGTTGTCGTCGTGTGTGTTTTGTCCGTTTCGCTGCGTCAGATCGAGCTGGAGGAGCAGCGACGAACCAGCCGCAGCCGAGCCAAGGATTCCAAGCGGAAAAGGAAGAGCCACAGAGGCGGCGGCAGGGAAGCGACGGGCGAAACGTCACAGGACGCCACCGAGTCGAAGAAAACCTGCCCCCTCAGCCACGCCCCCTTCCCTCACGTACCTGCCCTGAACCAACCCGAGGTAACAACCCCCTTCACTTGACTTCTGCTCGCGTGTGGGATGTGGTGTTTCTGCCATTGTTTTTCACAGCGCACCTTTAATGTAGGGCGGCTCAGTGGTCAGAGGAAGCAAAAGGTCACTAGTTCAAATCCCACTCAGGCCCTGCCGACACCGATACCCCGAACGGCCCGATGTGTACTTGGTAGAAATACCCCACGACCCAGATTACCGGACAAGCAGTTGAAGATGCCATGACGCAACCTTTCATGTTTACCTCTCGTCTTTGGATTTGACCTGAGTTGACCCTTTGTTTCTGGGTTCTTTTCCTCAGGTGTTGTGATGTCGTCAGCGCTGGAGCTGTGTAAACCGATGGGTCAGAGGAGCTGAAGGGACAGAAAACTCTGTGCCACAAATCCCAGTCAAGGTTATGGAAAGATGCAGGACATCCCCCCTTCCTCCTCCTCCTCCTCCTCCTCCTCCTCCCCTCCTCAATCCACACAGAGCTGAGTCTCTTCTTCTACACTCCACCCTCTCATCCACAACTACCTTTACCCTTCATCTCCTTTTGAGACTCCTCCTCCTCCTCCTCTTCCTCCTCCTCCTTTGATCCTTTGATCCCTGTGAACATATTAAACAGACTGTGTTGGACCGACGTGGGACTTAACGTTATAGGAATGTTCATTGGTCTAGAGTTGTCTCTGAGGTCAGTCAGTATGCGATGTTTATCCCACTTGTATTAAATGCTTGTTCAAAAAGAAGCTACGGCTCGGTGCCGGAAGTTGCAGTTTCACTTCACTTGAAACCCCGCCCCCTCCGCCCCGCTCCCCTCCACCGCGCGTCGGTCGTCACATAAGCTATTGGTTCCCGTAGACTGTTGTGTTTGGGGCGTGACGACCTCTGACGCTGACGTGCAGCAGAAGGTTTTGACGGCTGATCTTAGACAAACAGCACCATGGTTACACTTGTATTTTTTTAGTTGTACGGAATCTTGTGTTTTGGCGCCGTTTTGAGGGGATATGCATTTTTGAATAAACATTTTGGGAAGTGTTATAAACAGGCATTCATGTTTTTCGGTGCTACTTTCCCAAAATGACATTCTGTACCTCTTGGTTTTTCTTTCATTTCCCTTTTTCCTCCAGTTTTTTAAGATCTTATCTTCTCCTCTCCAACTTTTTATTCATTTTCAACCCTTACCCCCCCCCCCCTTTCTCTCTCTCTTTCCAAATTAAGGTAACTTCACTGTAACTTTCACTTTGTCACAGATTATTTTGTTTCCTGGATTCAAATTATATTATTATTATTATTATTAATATTATTATTGATATTGCAGACACACAGTTGTCGTGAGTTTGTGTATAAACTTTTCATTTTAATGTTGCCTTTGTTTCTTTTCACTCTTGTTAGAAAAATAAAGGTTTAGAATTGTTTAGGAAAACGCCGACTCGTTGGTTCCATCACACGACACGGACGCAGTTTTCATGATCACAGCGTTTTATTTAGAAAAGCTTTGACTGCAAAATGGCTGACACTGGACACCACAATACTCAACAAACAACGTCATTGTTTTTTTGTTTTGTTTAGTTTTTCTCTCTATGCTAAGAGCAGATCATAAAGACATCCACAGTTACAGAATGTTAAAGGCTGAGGGGGGAAAAAAACATCCTCAATATTAAAACATGCACAAAAGCTGAATGAAAAAAATCACCTACTGTTTATAACTCCGGCGCCTCAGACCTTTATTGGCTTTTGTTGTTTCAGGTAACTCGTGTGGTAGTTACCCTGTGGCTTGTTCTGAGAGCAGAGAACTCAACAATCGTAAAGACTGTAAAAAACACAGGACGGACAGAACGGGTAGAAATGTTCACATTTGACAGTCGGGATTTGTCGAAGCCAAAAAATAATATCTTAACAGGTTGTTTTTCTCAGCAGGTTGACTGAAAATACAGACCCAATTTCTGTTCACTTTTGCTGAAGAGCTGATTAAAGGTGCAGTGTGTAGGATTCAGTGGTGGAGTTAAACATTGCAGCTGAACACCCCTCCCCCCCTCCAGACATGTAGGAGAACCTATGGTTGTCTTTAAAACTCCACGGTTTTGTCTGTTTTGTAAATATATGTTTGTGCAGCATGGCGGCTTTCAAAGAGGGAGGACCTGCTCATCATGGATGCATCTTTAAAAAATGGATAACAGAAGGGAGCCGAGCTGATGTAGTGGCGAAACAGTGGTACTGCAATTTATTTTAACATTTTGCCCTAAGCTACAAGACAGTTGGCACATTTTTTGGATTCATCGACTTGGATTACTCTCTTTAGAATACTTTTTTTCCAGGTAGGAAAATCAATCTTTTATATCTTATTATAGTGAACCAGCATCAGAGCCGCTGGGCTCGTGAGGAGACACATCACCTGCTCTGTGGGCTGCAAGTACAAGTACACAAAGTACAAAGGAACATTTGTTTGAATGCTGCAGGAGCCCCTGAGCTGTTCAATAGGAAAAAGTCAGGCTCCGCCTCCAAAGCTGGATCCAGTTCTTAAAATACATCCCAGGTCCAAATCGAAGGTAGAAATGGAATTGGTTTCGCCTTAATCTTACACACTGGACCTTTAGACACAGGTAGATTATTTGCTCTGGACAGGACAGTAAATAATCTCTAATTGTTTTCTGTGCTTTCACCTGTCGGCCGCTTTGTGCTTTTACTTTGTAAACCAATTAGTTTGAGTTCCTCTGTAAGGCTTCGTATCAAACTGTGGCCGAGGCGCCTCTCGGCCTCTGTGCTCCGATTCCCTGCGTCCAAACCCAAACGAGCATTTGTGCACAAACACTGAGGCAAACAAAGAAAATGTCTCGACTACATGAACGTACGCGACGTCGCTTTGAAAATGTGCTCGATCGAACGTCCTGCCTGGACATGGAATTCACATTTATCTGGCACAGGTGTGTTGTTTGTTTTTTGTCGTTGCATGATCCCTCACCCCTCTCGGCTTCCTGTCAGTTGTGCAACCGTTTCCTGTCAACAGCAGGTGGCGCCCTCTCTCTCTCTCTCTCTCTCGCAGCTTCTTTCGCAAAAATGCGAACCATCTTTTTTATTTTTTATTTTTTTGCTTCGTTTGACCTCTTGTGCATCGACGGAGACATTCAGATGAAGGTTTTTGTTGAAAATCACATTCTTCGCGCGTGAGAGGTAAACAATGGGAGCGAGAGCGTCCGCGTGCTTAGCGCGTGGTGGTGAACACGCCGTCCCCGCCGCCTCCGTCACCCGCCGCCTCCGTCACGCGCCGCTCTCTCTCCCATCTTGTGCTGCGTTCGAGTCCCATCAGTCCAGATTGTTGCGTCTTTGTCGTCTCGACAAAGAAACGCGTTGGCACTTCCTCCTCCTCTCCGCCTCTCGTCTCCTCCTTCCTCTCACACGGTGGTGACCGACAACAGCGGGTTGTAGACCTTCTTCCCGTCGGCCGACCTGGACCCATGAGCAAGCAGCTCCTGTATCGTGATCCAGTTGTCCAGGATCCTGCGACTGCGCTTCTTCAGGCTCCGGCGGTGGCACAGCTCCAGGATGGAGTTGGGCTCCTGTGGGTGTGTCGCCCCCTGCTGTCCGCCGCCGCCGCCGCCGCCGCTTCCTCCGCCGCCGCCGGCGGCCTGCTCCTTCTCGCGCTCCCTCAGACAGTCCAGCCGACTCTGCATCATGAACTCCCGGCGGCGCCGCTGCTCGCGCGCCTTCAGCAGCTGCTGCTTCCGCTCCTCTTTGCTCCAGTAGCGGCCCATCTTCATCTCGCTCACGGCGTCGTCGTCGGTGGTGGTCCCGCTGCGCTCCTCCCTGATCTTCATGGCGCGCGCCTTCAGGAGGCGGTCCCTCACCGGCCGCTTGGCCACGTAGCGCGAGCCGTCGCTGCGGATCTTCACCTTCCACTCCATGCGAGGGGAGGCGGGGATCAGGGAGGGCGACAGGGGCGCGGGCGCGGGACCCGAGGCCTGGGCCGCGCCTTTGCACGTGCTGCCCAAACTCATGGGGCTGGCGTCGCCGCCGGTCTCGGCCCCGCCCTCTCGGAGAGACCCCCTGAGTCCGCCCAGCTGCTCGCAGGTGGAGGGCGACCTCAGCTGCATGCAGCTCAGGTAGCGCGGCGGCGGCTCGGTGTC